>PRKT01000041.1:1676173-1740900 GCA_003671525.1 Saccostrea glomerata | reverse complement strand
GGGGGGGGGGGGGGGGGGGGTTGCTTTACTAAAGGTTAATTTTTTAACAGCGTTTCTACTTTGTAATTTGCTTTGTAGAATCTGACCAAAAATGTGAGTACAAAAATTAGATTTAGATTTGAAAAATAAAAAAATGTAATCTTAATTTATCTTTTTAAAAGAACGATTCTTGTAGAAAATAAATCTTGGTCATATAAAAAATTAGTCTTTGGTAACATTGAAATAAACGGAGTGGAGTGAAAATTTTATATAGCTGTATTTTTCTAATACACGTAAATATATATATTCCTTGCAGATTCACTGTGCAACATTAATGCTATTCTATTTAGGCACTCTAGATGGACCAAAGGACCCAACTGTTTCTTATCACAATCTATCATGGGATCGCGAAGATCGCGGGGCTGTTAGTAGATATGACCCTAGTGTAAATTTGATATGTAGATTTACACCTTTAAAGGACGATTCGTTGTTTTACGACATCTCATGGTATGTAGACCACCTAGAAGTTGTTAAAGGCCAAACCGTAACCACTCATACTCTAGACCGTGCCCTGTTGTCTGCTTTTGACATTTTAAAGAAAAACAAAACAGCGGGATCTATGGTAAGAAGGAAAGATACACATATTTCTGTAACATTTTTCCAGAAGATATTTGTTGTTGTTATCCAACTTGATGTATAATAATTGTCTGCAAATGAATCTGATTTTATTTTTTTGTAGATTCACTGTGTTGTCGGAATTAAATCAGCTAAGGAGGGTTCTCCATGTGCCTCAAAAGCAAGCCCACTATTTTTTGCTGGAATTAAAGTGGGTATATGTCTTAGATGTTAAGTAAGATCAGTTTGTTTCACAATTCTTTTACATTAACTAAAACTCAGAATGCAGCAATAAGGCAACATTTACAATAAATGATCAATGAATTCTGGTATGATAAATGTCACAAAAGGTCGGCATGGGATGCTCACTCCTCCGTGGCACCTGATCCCACCTTTGATGTACTTGTATGCTCTACTGATGATTTGTTTTATTTAAATGGACTTTTGAGCTAGCTATAGAATACTAGTTAACACAGTATGTTTTACTTAAGATATCTTCACGCTGGCTTATTAAATGATATACCTTTTTATAGAATACATTTTGTAGCATGACTTACTCTTGTTCTCTGTGGTAGATAAACAAAAGACTTAAACAGTGTATTACATGTAAGTGTACTCTCCACAATCGGTTGACGGAACTTTTCAAAAACTCATATTCCGTTTCAAGAAAAATTTTGGTACAACAAAGAATCTATAAGTTGCGAATATAAACAAATACAGGGTGTCCCAAAACATACTTTACACTTTTAATCACCTATAACTTTATCAAATTAAAAGCATTTATAAAGACATTTTGTCAACTTCTAATGTATTAGCATACATTTTATCTAACAAACTTTCAAGAAATTCTGTTCAACAGTCAGGTAATTATTATGTCCTAATGACGTCATCAGAATTTTAATATGGAACCTTCATGTGAAGAGCTGGTAGAAATTGCAAAACTTTATTATCGGTCTAAAATTGCTACTTTAGTCATTAGTACCACGAGAAAACATCATCCTGTTATGAAAGACCTCAACAGAATAATAATTTATGTGTTTGTGAAGGAGTTTGAAGTTAAAGGTACCAAAAATGACACATGACTTAATTCTGGTATTAGAAGACCAAGAAAAGCCCGATCTGAAGAGAACATTGATACCATTGATAGTGTTATTACTGAAACTTTACAAAAATCCCTTAAACGAGTCCTGTATGAACAAGATAGCACCTTTGGTAAATCTAGTCATCATAAAATACCCAAATTTGATTTTAAAATCGATTCCTAACTAGATAAGGGCAATGCAGCATTTGAAAGAGACAAGAATTAGAAGTCCTTTGAGTTTGTCCATTGGATTTTAATAAGACCTGACTCTAAGAATTTAACAGATGCATGATTTTTTTTATGAAGGCTACTTCCATTTAAACAATTTTGTTAAAAGAGAATCTTATATAAAAATTTCATTGTTAGGTGAAACCCAATTTTAATGTGGAAAAACTTCAAAATTGTAAGGTAAATAAACACGTCAGGAATTGTGTTCAAACAATGTTAATTCAAGGAACGTTATTTGGAACATCTTGTAAAACGACATATGTTATTCTAAAGAAAAAAATATTGATGATTAATTAGGAAACTGTGACAAATGTATGCTTCACAAAAACTTTATAACTATTTTATTATATATTTTAAATTTTATTATTGTAACTTGTGACTTAAATTTTTATAACGGTTAAAAAGTGTAACATTTGTTTTGGGACACCCTGTATATGTTTCATACGGATAATTTAAGTTGAAAATAACAATGAAATAAATAGAAATACGCATAACTTATACATACAAGATATGTGATTTTTTGGCCAGCATAGTTATCCGACGTATGAAGCAAATTTCTTTCTTCATGCCCCCCATTAAAGTGAGATAGAAGACTCAGTGGTTAGAGCGTCTGCTCTAGAGTCGCGACGAAAGGTGCCGATCCTTAAGTCGGGTTTCGAACCCTACTGTTGGAATTATAGACAGGTTCTACGGATGAGACTGTACAAACCGAGGTCCCGTGTCGCAGTAGGTGCTGCCAGGAAAAAGATCGGTGACTGTTCAATTGCCCTGAGTGCCGAGTATATGGCAAAATATACTAGCGGAAAAAAACTGTGCATTATAAGATTTAGTAAAAAATTTATATATTTAATGTTTATATTAATACAATGTAAACAACCGATAAGGGTGATGTTTTTTAACAATGTCGGATAGTACCCGACTCAGTTGCACGGACTTTTCATGGTTAGTGAGCACGTTTTGTTTATTGACGTGTTCTTACGCATGGGTTTTACTGGCCAAAATTGTTTTGAGAAAAAACTGTTTAACGTTTATTTAGACTCAATTCGTTAAGGAGGCTGGGGGGTCAACAAATTAATCACAAATAAACCACCAGATTTAAATTATTTTTTTAGATACGGTAACTTAAGCTGGATACTATCATTTCACAAAGAAAAAAATCACACATTTTAGTTTTAAAATTTGATCATTTTCTGTATCTTCATATGGAGCTCTCCTTTTAAAGGAGATAAAAATGGTCTGAAAATGGATGCCACACCCCAGCCTCGTTAAGGAAAGCACTTTAGTTTTGACCAAATTTATTATTCTGTCATGCCAGGACTCAGCGAAAACCAACGTAACATTGCTGTTGGAATGCTTCAAGCAGGAATGGCACAAGATATCGTAGCAGGACACTTTGGAGTTCACCGAAACACCCTCCAGTAATTATGGAGACGTTTTCATCAATCTGGTAATACTCGGGATCGACCACGTTCTGGGCGTCCTCGCGTGACGTCGCGTCGACAGGACAACCACATTAGACTCGTGCACCTGAGAAATCGTTTCCAGACTGCAAGTTTGACTGCTCGAAGCATTCCTGGACTTCGACCAATCAGTCCAAGAACTGTTCGAAATCGTCTGCGCGAGCGCAACATCAGACAAAGACGTCCAGCTGGGCGCCCAATACTGCTTCAACGTCATCGTACCGCTAGGCTAGCGTGGTGCAGACGACATCTACGATTCAGAATACAAGATTGGGCCAATATTCTGTTCACTGATGAATCCAGATTTCATTTGGATAGCAGTGACGGCCGTTGTAGAGTGTATCGTCGCATTGGGGAGCGGTACCAGGACGCTTGTGTTGTGCAACGACGACAATTCGGTGGAGGTAGCGTTATGATGTGGGGTGGAATCACAGCACGTGGAAGGACCCCTCTACAAATTGTCAATGGCAATCTCAACGGCGTACGCTATAGAGATGAAATTATTCAGCGACATGTGATACCCTTCATACAGAGACAACAAAATCACATCACACTTCAGCAAGACAACGCAAGGCCACATGTTGCACGTGTAGTCAGGGATGTTTTTGTTCAACAGAATGTCGATGTCTTGCCTTGGCCAGCTGTTTCTCCCGATTTATCGCCTATCGAGCACGTTTGGGATGAAATGGAACGACGTCTACGCCGTTTGCCAAATCGGCCAATGACGTTGGCTGATTTAGGCCAGGCCTTAACCAATATCTGGAACAACATCCCTCAAGCATATCTGAACACTTTAGTTGCATCAATGAGGCACCGGTGTCAAGCATGTGTGAATGCAAATGGTGGTCACACGCGTTATTAACTTTAATTCAAGTTTGAATACCAGTGTCTTTCCAGTGTGCTAAAATTGACGTTTTTTGACGTTAACTTTTATGGATTAGAAAATGTTGTAACGAATACATTTGTTATCAGAATTACAAAAATAAAATTTGTTGATTGTTATTTTTGATATTTCTTTTCATAATAAATATTATGCACAGTTTCTTTTTTCCGTTAGTATATATTGCATTGTATCCATGGCTTATTAGTGTTTCTATACGTCCTTGGCAATGTTGTTATAATTAGTTTTTACTTTCGAATAGCTTGAAAAACAGAAAAGTACCACGACAGACCTGTTGTACTGCAAAATTTTGTTATTTACTCATTGACAGTGGCGATTGTGTATCAATTAAATACATGCAAACATTCAAGTCTGAAAAGTTAGGAGCAGTTTTTTACCTAATTCTGTTTGATTCTTGCTATATATATTTACTCAGGTTTTGACTCCCCAACTTTACATTAAGAGAGGAAATAGCGCTGATTTGAAGCTGCAATTAACTATACCATATGCAGATGAAAATTTCATGGTACGGGGTATTGCGGTTAAAGCACCTAATCCTGATTTGATTGTGATTGCTAATATTTCTACAAATACTTTACTTGAATGTGGCATGGAGTATATATATTATAAGCATGATGATTACATGATTTGCGAAGTCAGGATTAAAGCTTACACCTATACGGAACGAGGTAGTTATGAAACAGACGTTTGGAAACGAGTATTCAGTATGTCCATACACAATTACGACTACGGTGACGTTGCTATGTCTGACAAAGTAGTTTTGTTGCAATTGAGAACATTGAGTACCTATGGTTCAGGAAGCAGACTTTTCAGCAATATAAAATTACAAGATATACAGGTAAGTGATCAACAAATTATCTGTTGGTAGTTATGCACTGTTGTTAATTATTTTTATCTACAATTTAATTCAATTTGGCGTATATCTTTTATAAAATAAAATCGACAAATAAGAGCAAAATATTATTTAAAATGATACTTGTACATAGACTTTTTATTATTATTTTATTTTCTTTATATTGCGCAAAATGTATGGTACTCCGTTTTCCTACAGACTACTGTAGGCGTCCTAAATTTCACGTGTAAAAATCTTCACGGTTTGAAGGAAAGTTACCTTGCACGATGATTTTAATTTCACGGTGAATCGTATATAAATATTCAGGTGTTATGCCTGTTAAAGTTCGCGGAAAATTCTTAAATCGTGCACATTGTGAAATAAAAAAAAAAACACCGTAATATATTCTACTTCTACAGTATCATAACGACTCTTCGTGATCTGTTGGCAGTCTGTAGTGCATTATGTTTCTCAAAATATGTCTTTTCTGGACATTGTTCATCGTTTTAAGAAGGAGTTGTTTCTTTTTTTTTTTTAAGCGCCCGGACAGTATTTGCAAGTGAAACGTATATCTTGTCAATAATATTGTTAACAGGAGGTAATTTGTTGCAGCTTGTTTTACATATGGATACAACATTTCTTCTGTAACCCATGAACTAAGCTTTTGTTCTAAGATGTTACAATTTTCACCACACACAAAGGATACAACAATTAGAAATGACAGGTTTTTTTTTATTTATTCGCCTTGTTTTTTGGCAACAGTTTGTCTGTTAGACTTAAGATATGTCATTATCTTGCCCTGGGATCATGAAACAGACTTACACCTAAGTCAAATTTTCCAATGCGAGTAAAATGTTTAATTAATTATTTAATTTATCTCAAAATTGGTAAACATCTACACTTTTGTGAATCAAAATTGAAAAATATTTTAAATTTTGATCTGCTATACCAACTCAACAATCAAATATAATATAAAAATTTTGACTGAAGCTTAAGATGTTTCATGATCCCGGGGCCAGGTTTACATTTTGTTTCACTTTCACTATATATTAATGTTCTATAGATTTTCAAAATTTAGATTTGTTTAAATATAAAATGTATTCATATAGGTATATATCTATAGCGACCAAGCACCTCCTAAACCAGCAGTGCCTTCAATAACAGTACCAACCTCTGATGACTGTGCAGCAAAGATCATTGCTACAATCACGCCCTCTACTCCAATAATGATGACGAAAAATATGACGACATCCCCAACATCACCGGAAACAGCAGAATCAACGATAATTTTAAACAAAACGAAATGTAAGAAAAGTAAAAGATCATATGAGATTTTTTTTTCAGAAGGGTGCGTTTACTGAGTAAACTCGTTCATGTATGAATTTAGAGTCGGCCGTCCTTATCAACAAATAACGTTATCATAAAAAATAGTAACATTTACATTCAAAAACTAAATGTACTGCAGTGCTCTATGTCCATTTATAGTAAATTAGCATTAATGGCACTACACTTTGTTATGAATCCGTATCAGAAACTGTGAGCTTAATGCAACGGACTCAGAGCAGCGATAAACTTGTGCTGAAGCCATTGAAATTGATTACAACAACTAAAATATAAATGTATGTTGGCTTTACCGTATTTAAGTATAAATTTTTAGTGTGGGTTTAAGAATTCATATAACTAAATACATACTTCTTATGATTATCCTGATAAACTCATTTAAAAACAAAATTCCCAGGAACACAACATTTATTCGAATTAGCCGCATAATAAGTTCATTTAAAAAAAACTCACGTGGTCTTTTTATATTCGAGTATTGAAAAATATTCGAGAGAACGATGGCGTCCGGCGATTTTCCTTACGAGGAGATTATAACTGAGAGTATACAACTGAAAAAAGAGAGGGCAAAAAAACATGGTGAGTAGCATTCAAAATCTTTTATTTTTTGTCTTTATTTTTAGGGTTGTTTACAGTGGAGTGGAGTTGAGTACACAGTATGTGATAATCTTTTAATTTATCGATTTGATTCTTTATAGTTTCAGCACTGTTTTTAAAAAGGGTTTAAACCAATTTCAATGTATAATTTTGAATTTTTAAAAAAATTGCAATATTCTCTGTGACTGAAAAATGTTTTTATGTTTTTAAGACCAAATTAATTCATCTATTGTTTACATCAGATTTCGCCACAGTTTATAAAATCTTGATAAAATTAGATATAAAATTACCGTAAAATTGTTTTACTCATAAACTGGTGTGATTTTGAGTTATTTGTTTAAAGTTAAGATGGATCGTCTCGTAGGATACATTTTGAAATTATATTCGCTTCATATTTATCTCACTTTAATTTATTCTAGAAAAAAAACAAAGGGTCCATCTTTATCGCTCTGAAACACTTAAAGTAGATTCCTTATGTTTAGTGAGTATCTATTGGAGATAGTGTTTGAGGTCACTGATATTGTAGTGATAAAAAAGAATGGTTTTACTTTAAAATCTCTCGAACAGAAGGGTTACAAGTGGTCTTTTTGCTTCTATTGATAGCATGTTTTCGTCAATATAGTTCAGTACCATCAATTCTCTTGATATATAGGACCTCAATTAAAGACCAACTGATCAAAAAGCATATGTATGATTATTTATATAACAAAAGCAGTCACATTGAAACATATTTTTCTTAAGGTGAAAAAAAAATCGACAACAATGAAATCGAAAATTAAAGATATTACATGTACTGAAGTATAAGTAAATTCAAGCGGAGCAATATAAGAATCTATATTTTAATCCAATATTCGAAATATGAAATTAAAGATAAAATGAATAGGTAACTTTCAAAACTTGAATTGCAGCCTCAATGCATATAATTGACGGTTTTGTGACTCAACATAATCAACCTCCAACCAGCCATATACCCAAAGGTGTATGAATGAGAGAGATGAGCGATATATATTTATATTTTTCCAAATTACTATATCACTTTTAAAAGAAAAACAACGAGCAAAGGTTGCATAGAAATGGACAATTTAACACACAATTATTAAACAGCAAACGCTTTTTCAAAAAAAAAAGAATATCAGGAATACACATGCATATGTAAATAAACCGGATTTCACCAAGAAATACACTAGTGAATAACATATTTTTATTTAGAATATATATTTGATTTTTAACAGAATAATGTACATTCGATCTTTCAGAGATTATTATCCTTCTTTTTGAAATTTTAAAGCTGAAAATTTTGTCTAATTTTTCCTTTGCATGATATTGTGTACAATTTGAATTATGCCTGTATATGAAAAAAAAAACTCATTGTACGCTAAAGTAGTTTTACAGGAAAAGTCTTATTCAGTACACGTCATACTGTTCAATTAAATGTGTGGTTTTACTTACATGTACATGTTGAAAATACTGATAGCGATCGCACTTCCAATCTAAATCAACTACTGGGTATATGACGCTTTCCTTAAAAATACAGTCAAGGTAAATATCATTTTAATACTGTTATGCTTAAATTTAGAAAAGTATTACCTTTTTTAAACAGGAACTAAAAATATAACTTCAAACATGTGTAACGCAGTAATATTAAATATGTCCATATAAATTCGTAGTTGACAAACCTAATTAATGTGTTTCAGATGAAGTTTGTATATGGGATGCTAATGAATACTATTATTGTCTGTTTTCCGTGGTTTGATGCTTTCTATGGTAACAATTAACACTGCAATATTAGATAAGTAGCATTTTTAATATATCAATTTCTTTTCTAGTATTTATATGAGACAAAATATTTTTTTTATAAAATATTATGAGCCTTTTTATTAGCATTTTCATAAAATTGTAATTTCACAAGTCAATACTTATAATAAATTTTATTTTTTTCCTGTGTCTTATTATTCTCAAATTTCGTACCTTTTAACTAAATAAGCTAAATTCTCCAAAGATATACAATTCTTTTTTTCTAGATGGACAAAGTCTTCAATACTGCATTTCAGAAAGTGAGTTTGTCTTTTTATTTTTCCTTCTCTGAGTTTTGGTGAGCTATTTTCATCAATTCCCAAAAGTACTTTTGAGGAAGTTTACTATTCAAGACCAACCACCGTCTACAAATTAAAGAACGGGAAAATATAACTTATGTTTGTTAGAAGTATATTCGAGGATTGAAATCTACTGATTTGAGTTTGTTTTAGAACGAATTGTACATGTGCGTAAATGATAATCATGATTAATACATGTATGCAATTATTTAGTGATAAAACAATGTTTCTTGGTGGCATTTTGTTCTGAAAAATAGTTGTACGGACAAAATCTGATTCTGTTCTTTTCTATTTTTGTATTTGTTTTGATCAACTAAATTTAAGTCTTTCCTTTTATGATTGTTCAAATTCTAAGCAATAGACCATATTAAAACTATATATCTTAATTAAAATTTTATTTGAGGCAATATAGAGCACATACATTTGCCGACACATTTTAAAGCGGCACAGTGAGTCAAAGTCATATCTTAATTTTAAGATATCTATAGCATACAGAGAAAGACTTACGAAAATTATGAGTATATAGCGAAGATATGACAATTAAACTGCAAGAATTGACTGCTCAATATAAGTGCCGGAAAAACAAAGGTTGTATCTACCGTTTCGTTGTTTCGTATATGTCAATGTCACGCTACTCTTATTTTTAGCTTAAACTTGTAAACAAAATTCAACTGGAGCATGCAAAGGTGAGAAATATGTTCTAACAACTTTTTAAAAAGATTACATCAAATTTTTTGGTCTACTTATATTCATTCGTGGATACCTGAGACCATGGTAACTATGGAAACTTATTCAACACTTTCTGCGCACGCATATAATAGAGAGGAAGAAGTACTAGGGTATTTTGCAATATTTTCGTTCTGGGACAGACAGAAATTATTTTTACTTTTATTTTTCCCCATAAAAATTTAATTTTTAGGTTCTGAAACCTGTAATTTTCTGAAACCTAATACTTTAAGGAATTGAACAAAATTTACAGAGGTCATGCAAAAATTCTACATTTGTCAATTTTCCCCTTTGTGTGTCACTGTGCCACTTTAAAACAATGTAACTTTTCAAAGATTTAACAAAACATTTCTCAAAGCATAGAGCATAGGACTGTTTTATTACGGACCATTTTCTCTAGAATAAGTTACATGTAACTTGCGACTTTAGTCAGAAAATAACAAATGATATCATGTTATTGAAGATAGTCTCCCTTTTCTTCATACCGCATTTGTTCACAACTTATAACGGTTTGTATATTTACTCTCCAACAATACAATGGTATATGAGGTACAGGAACATATATATATATATATATATATATATATATATATATATATATATATATATATATATATATATATATATATATATATATATATATATATATATATATATATATATATATATATATATATATATATATATAGAATAAAAGGTCAAGTAAGGAAGAGTAGTGTCAAATAAGAAAGTAAATTACTGAAAGCAGGCCAGTTTCTTTTTAGCAAACAAAGAAAGCTTTAACAGCGAGTCCACATTTGTGATGGTCATAATTTTCTCAAACTTAAGTATTAACATGAGAGCGATACTTTTTATCAAAAAGTTTTATACCTAAAAACGAAAGATAAGAACACTCACTTAGAATGTTATAATATTTAATATATTTTCTAAACTTAAAATAAAACATAGATTTTAGGGCATAATATAGCAATTACTGTACTTCTTTTACTTCAATCTTTATATTTTTGTTCTAATTTTAGAAGCTTGCGAAAGTGCAACTGCAGACACTGCATTTGAGCCCAAACATAGAGCAGTAAATTGTCAATACAATGGATCCGAAAATTACTGTGATCGCTATATCTCCCCCGGATGGTACCGATTTGACTTTGACTTGGTCACTTATCCCCCCCGCCTTACAAAGCTGTGGAGCCTTGTATCCATACTGGTTAAACGGTATTATATAAATTGATACCATAGAACATATCTGCTTACTGCCAAATACTGATTTAATTTCTGGAATATTCAGATAGATTCTTAATTTCTTATTTTAACTGTATATTTGTTGAACGTATCTTCACATATTAAGATAATACTTAACTTATTCAACGTCTGTTAAACATGTAATGACCTTGTTCGTAGAACAAGGTTAAGTTGGTTTGTTTTTTGTCTGATTTGTACCAAATATTGTCAGTCATAGGCCATTACTTCTTTATCAGATTTGATCGCCAATTATTACGTTTTCCTTATCAAAATACTGAGCTTACGACATGCCGAGGTCAACAGTGATTTTTACTTCTTCTAGTTACCTGATAACACCTCTTTGGTTTCAAAGGTTCTGTATTTTACCCTGTTTATTTTTCTTTCTCTCTAGATTTCTGTCATTGAACACTATAAGTCATGTTTCCCATTTACAGACATGACTCTTTTCATGTCGATATGAAGACAGTCCTATTTTTTATTAATTTTGATACTGTCGAAATTTTTAATATGTGTTTCGTGCATTTATATGTACCATAGTTGTTTGTTTCCTTCTGAAAACAGGGCTAGTATAAGGAAACATATGTATGAATCTTAGATGCAATAATCATGATTAAACGTCATTGCAAATAATACAAACAGGATGCAAAGAAAACTTGGATGCATAGGATAATCAGAGATAGAATCGGATGCCATAGAAGAGTGATCTCCTCGTTGTTACATAAGGAATGTTACGTTAAGTATAAGTATATGATCTGAACATTTGGATAAATATGTCATTCAATAAAAAAATAAACAACAAATTGTATTAAGAAATAAGAGCAATACATCAGCCAAAGAATATTCAAAATGTTAGTTTAAAGTACAATATTTACAGATTTACTTTCGTCGTGTTTTTCTACTAAGCCAACTGTGAAATTGATTTGAATACCATTTTCGTGTATACTCACGCGTAAAAATGTACACGGTGAAACTTGCGTTAACGTGACGTCACAATGAGGCTGCAGCGACGTTAGTATAAATGCAACGATATAGGGCAGAGAGAAAATCATATAATATTGAGTATATTTTAGTAGCTTCCAAACATTTAAAATGTAAATATAAGGAATGTTTTTAAGTTTAGTGTGAATTATTATTGTGTGACTCACACAGACTTACACGTAGGCATATTTTCATGAAGCGTGTGATTCACACACCAATAACTCACACAAAACTTAAAAACATTCTTTAATTGCATAAACGCCATATGTTCTTCTTGTGTAAAACTGGACTTTTGAAGAAAAAAAAGATGAAAGATGAAATATAACGTCATTTTCACGGTTTTAAAGATATGTATCATCTTTATTTTCCCAATTATATTTCTAGAGAGAATTTTTTTAGTAATTTATTGTTTGACAATCAAACGAGGCGAACGGATGTAGAGATAATACTACCAGCGCTCATTATGTGAATCTCTGTTAATACTTTCTATTCCTCTACACCTTAAGCAAATTACAAATAAATATTTCTCTAGACATGTTTTTTTTTTTTACATTTAATAGTACGTACTTTAAGTGTAGTATTGATATTGTTCTGATATGATAATATAATAATGTTTCAATTATCAAACAATTTCAAATCTGCCATCGATCTTTATATATTTTTGTACAAATTTTAATTTGTAGTGTTGAATTTCTATCTGAAATTCTAATAAATCAGTGAAATTTTGTAATTTTTGAAGTATCATATTTTCATTCTATCAATAGAAACTATTCCATTGGGAGATGAGGAAGAAAAAATTGGAACCGTGTGCAAAGTTGGTTTCTCGCACACTTGTACTAATAAAGTCACAATAAGAATTCGAAACTGTGGTTCATTCAGAGCATATTGCCTTTCGGCTCTAGATGCCTGTCCTGAGAGATACTGTTTTGGTAAGTATATATAACCACAACAGTGTGAATCAAGGCGGATTTCTTCTGCTTATTGCTTTTACTGTTGTGTAAAACAATATGTAATGCATGAACAACACGGTAAAAATCAAACGTCTCTGTCGAGACTGTAGCTTTACTGGTTTATACTTATAACATAGAAGGGAAAGGGATGCAGTTTGGAGAGGAAACTTTACAAAGGCAATAAATAGAATAATAATCCTTGATAAAGACTCTTTTAGTGGCAAGATTGCAACAAGAATACAGAATTTTTCATCAATTTCAGTAGCCATGGAAACATCATTCATCAAAATCTAAAAAAAAAATCATAACTTAGTGTATTCTACTTGTGTGCCACATTTTATTGGAATCATACTAAAACTGTAGGAGGAAATGCATTTTGAAAGTATTTCACAGAAATTTCTATTTTTAGTAACTTCAGCATCACCGTTCATCGAAATCAAAAACCGATATAAAGAATTGTGTATCTTAGTGCAGTGTACATGTGTGCCAATTTATACTGAATCTAGATTAAAACTGTAAGAGGAATAGCATTTTGAAAGTATATCATGAAAATTTGGATTTCTATTAACCTTGGCAACACAGTTTAATGAAATCAAAAACCGATCAAGAGAATTATGCATCTTAGTGTAGTCTACTTTTTTGCTAAATTATATTGAAAGCAGTCCAAAACTGTAGCATAAGTAGCATAAGTGTTTCACAGAAGTTTCTACTTTAAGTAACCATGAAAACAACACTTATCACAAATTGATACATATAGCTATAATGTAGTGCAGTTTACTTGTCTGTCAAGTTATACTGACGTCAGGCATAAACTGTAAGAATAAATTTTGAAACATTGTTTATAGGCAGACAGACGGATAGACAGACGCACGACGGACATTTACTGCATGTATTGCATAAACTCTTCTGGTCTCTGACCAGTATAGCTAAAAACGCGGACTTTTTTAGTTAGTTGCTTATACTGATGTGTAATGCCATATAGGAATTCATGAAACAAATACACAACATAAATTAAACATGCACCTCTGCGTATGTCAATCGTTATAAATATCTAACTTCAAAAATTTACTTTTTTCAGTTGGGATATATATTTTCTTGGCATTAAAATTGATTTCTAGGAGAAGTAGATCCCACTTGTCAATCATCAAAGGCAGAAGATGTCACGACAACTGTAACGGTTGGAAATATCGCAACATCACGTAGTAGTACTTAATTTGTAACAAGTGATCCTATCGCAACACTACCCATTGCTGAATCTGAAACAACCGTCCCGATCGCAACACTACCAAGTGCTAATTCTACAACTCATCAGATTACAACACTGTCTGGTGTTGGTTCTGTTACAACTGACGAGAAAGCAACATTGTCTGGTGCTAGTTCTGTAACAACTTATCAAAACGCAACACTGTCTGCTGCTGATTCAGTAACAACTGATCAGACAGCAACATTGCCTAATGCTGATTCTGAAACAACCCTCCAATGCACAACGATACCTGGTGCTAATTCAGTTACAAGAAATGATGTCGCAAAACCGTCTAGTGCTGGTTCTGTAACAACTGGTCATGCTCAGATCGTACCACTACCCGCTGATGTTTCTGATACGACCAACCGTATCGCTACAGTGCTTGATGATGTGTCAAGTGGTAAGAAAAATAAAGTAATAAATATACATAAGAGTTTAGGACAATAAAGATATTTTATCATCCTAATATGATTTCTTTCAAAGAAATAAAAAATGGTAATGTATTTCCCCTCACAAAATCACAATCACAAAATGTGACCCCCAAATACATTGCAATGATGTCCTGCACTGACTGAGTGTCATTGAGAGGAGCAGCATTAGTACAAATACTGTATACCAACTTTTATTCGCGGCCGAAGAAATTTTAGAGACGTTCGCGACGGCCTTAACATCGCGAATATTTCTCGCCGAGAACAGGTCCTTAAAGTGCATACTATGTTTCTATTAACAACAGATTCATAAATGCTTAATCGAGTAAATAAAACATCGCAAACTAGTTTATCCCTGATAAATGGCGAAATAAAGTCGTCGCGAATAAAAGTTGGTTGATAGTAAACATTTCTTTTTATTTCTAGTAGAAAATACAACGTAGGTTTATTGATATGTACGCTTGAATTTTACGCTTATCCAACATGACATTTTTAGTTCATCTTTTTTTTCAATTTCCAGGTAGTTTTAATACAGTGCCTATTGCACCTTTGGTTTTAATTCCTTCAATACTGGTGGTGGTCATTTTGACTGGGATTCTTATCAGGTGATTAATGAATTTAACCTGATTCGACTTAAATCTAGTCACATTAGACTACTATAGAATTTTGTTCTTCATAAAATTTCTAAATAATTATAACAATAACAAAAATAGTAAAGATAGCGAAGTGTAACCGATCTCTCTAGCAAATCTACAAAGAATACAGGTACTTATCATTGATTGCGGCATAAAACAACGGACCCGCCACAATTTCAGAGGTGGGATCGGGTGCCTAGGAAGGTTAACATCTGATTTTGACAAATTACATCCACAATTAATCAGCAATATAAATATTATATACAAAATATTTACTTAGAACGTGTCTAGTTTATTTTTGCACCACTTGATCATTTAAATATTGTTAAAGTTACTCTTCTGTCTTAAGGACGTTCGATCCTGAGATTTTGAGCGTATTTTGGACAGGTCCTTTATTTATAAAATTCTGCATCATTTTTAAGCTCTAACATTAAACTTGAATTCTACAGTGCAAATTTAACTATTTCCAATGAAAAAACCGCGATTAAATTCCATTCAAGTAGAATTAAGCTAGAGACTATATTTTGTGCGGAAGGTATTTAGACGAAAATTATCAGTTTTTCCATTTTTAAGTATAACAGTACTGTTAATTTTGGATTCCTTTTTTTCCATCCTGGTTGCACACAAAGCTGCTTTTTGCAGTGAAATGTGTTATGCTGGTTCTGAAATATCTATTAAATTATTTCTCATGAATTATATCAACAAAGTGTGACAAATATAGTCAATATATTCTGAAAATCCGAGGAAAAATTGAGCCAATTATAACCCAAAATTGACACTTTTTAGTAATATCTGAAAATTTACATCATATACCCCCACTTTTGATATTCTTTTCTAAATATTCAAGATAGATTTGACCTATTCGCTTAAGATCAGAAAAAGTTTAAGACTTTTAAATAATATTCTTGTTTATCAAATTTTCAATGCCAGAAAAATTACTTTTTATTAGTGCATAATGGTCAAATAATTGATTATGCGAACCACTTGAAACTTTTTCTTAGTCACAATTATTTTTAATTGTCTTTTTTAAAACAAACTTAGAGTTCTTTTTTTTCATGCTTTAATTGGATGAAAATATTGGAGGGATAACTTCAAAAATTTTATTTTTAATTACGACTCAAATTTCAGTGCAAGGAGGTCATATTAATTGTACTGTAGCGCCAAAAGAAGCGTATTGACCCCCATTTTCTGACTTGAATTTTAGTTAAGCTATGTATGTAAAAACTAAAAATATACTTGGCAAAATAAGTTTAAGACTTTAAATATCAGGATCGAGCGTCTTTAAGTTGAATGCTTTTCATCCACAATAACTATAAAGCATCATTTGAATACTATAAGTCGTTTTAATTCCACGGTGTTAAAATTTCACGATATCTCAAAAAGTACCAATTGCGATGATTTTAATGTCACGCTGCAAGAAATTAATTCAAAATTTTGTAAAAGCATTTAAACGCTTTAAAAACAAATAATAAAATTTACGATGGGTTTAATTTCGCAGAAAATTAAGAAATCGCGAACATAGCGAAATTAAAACCATCGTGAATATTTCCCAATCTACAGTATGTAAACGTTCGCTCGGTTTTTCTACTAAGCCAACTGTGAAATTGATTTGAATACCATTTTTCATGTATACCATGTAAATATACACGGGGAAACGTGTGTTAACATGACGTCACAATAAGGCTGTAGTGACGTTAGTAAAAATGCAACAAAATAGGGCAGCAAGAAATTCAAATATTAAGAATATTTTAGTTGCTTCAAAATATGTAAAATGTAAGTATAAGGAATTTTTTTTAGTTAAGTGTTAATTATTGGTGTGTGAATCACAAGAACTTGCACGTAGGCATATTTTTCATGAAGCGCTGGCGTGACAAGTCTGTGTGATTCACAAACCAATAACTCACACCAAACTTTAAAACTTTCCTTAAATATATTTGTTATACCTTTAAAACTTTGTTCCTATACAAATCTATATGAAAAAAGTCCAACATGTTTTATGTTTTGCTGAGTGGGCAAAAAAAATCGATGCTTGACCGCTGAGTGAGACGTTGGACCACTCGGTAAGATGTTGGACCGCTTACATCACAGAATAGGCGGAGCTTAATCTCATTCTTATTCGTTGTTGTTAAACAGTGACAGACCTGATGTTACATCACGGAATACAGTACAAAATACAAGTATGTCAAAGAATGATATAAAAGAGATAACAAAACATTTATTGACAGAGTTCTCGGGCAAAATGGGTTTTGTCGGACCCTCGAATCAAACTGTCTGCCATTGGCCCATTGGCTTCAGGCAGACAGTTTGATTCTTGGGTCCGACAAAACGCATGTTGCCCTCGAACTCATCCAATAAATGTATAGTGTTAACGTTGACATTTCAGGATTAAATGTTATTCATCGGTTTGCAAGAAGGCACGTGCAATTATTAATCAGGAAAATGAATATGACCATTTCAACTTAAATGCAAGAAATCTTGAGGAGGGCACATATGATCAGCTTACAGTGAGAATGGATGACAGACAGAGCGTGGTAGAGAGTATGGACAGACAATATGTTGATCTCTCGGAAAGTAACGATAGACAATATGTTAATTCTGCGGAGAGTAAGGATAGACAATATGTTGATCTCTCAGAGAGCAAGGATGGACAATATGTTGATCTCTCGGATTAAGAACTATCAAGATATTAATGAAAAGAAGGCGAATATCAAGAATATAAAGATATCAAATACCAGAAATTGCAGAATTATTGATAGATATAATGGAATCAGATTTCTGATCAAAGAAGTCAAAAGACTTTTAAAAGCCAAAAGATTTGTCAAAATAGTCGTTAATTGTGCAACGTATTTTTATTGACAGTGTTTATTGATCTTTTTATGCAAGTGCACTTTGATATAAAATTGCTAAATATTTAAGCTCCTTATGCGTACTAAATATGTATCAAAGCAACCCCGATTTTGTTATCCGAGTTTAAATGTTTTACCTTTCTGAATTTCACTGTATTATCCAAGTTTATATGTTTTACTCTTCTGAATATCACTGGTTTGTTATCCGAGTTTTAATTTTTTACTCTTCTGAATATCACTGGTTTGTTATCCGAGTTTAAATGTTTTACTCTTCTGAGTTTAACTGGTTTATTATCCGAGTTTAAATGTTTATCCTTCTGAATTTCACTGGTTTATTATCCGAGTTTAAATGTTTATCCTTCTGAATTTCATTGGTTTATTATCCGAGTAAATAAGTTTTTTTGTCCGTCTGAATTTCATTAGTTTCTTATCCGAATTTTCATTTTCGTCCTTCTGTATTCCTTTCTTTTTCTATCCGAGTTCAAATGTTCCGTCCTTTTGAATTTTATCATACAATGTATGTCGTCAGTCTGAATCCTACATGTATTGGTTTGTTATCCGAGTTTCACTGTTTCCACAACAAAACATTCCTTACAGTTCAATAGATGACACATTAGCTCTCCGGTGCCAAGCACCAAGCGCCAAAACTATACAGTTCAATGGATGAAACATTAGCTATCCGGTCTGTAAATTGATTTTTTCGGAAAGCAGAAACATTCAGACAAATGTAACAGAATTAAGAACAAATTTTGACGACAAGTGCATTGGCGTCAAAAAAAAGAAAATCCATCAAATCATGATAATTATGTTATCAAGGCAAGATATCAAGCAATACATTTTTCTGCAGTTTCATTATAATATGCACTAAATTGCAATAAATTTTGAGTCATTAATGCATTTTAATGTTGAGTTTTTAAACCCACTGCGATACAAAAAATGAAAGCAATTATCCATGGTATAAACAACCCTATAGAATAAAACTTTTGCGAGCCCCTCGTTAGTATCACCGAGACCCTGCGTCTTCTTCATCCAATGAATATATTAATCTATTAACTAAATTTTGTCAGGAAACTTGCCTTTTAAAGTCCAATTTTTATTTTCTTTTTGGTCGACTTTATTAATATAGCAAGCCTGCCGCGCGTCCCTCTCTTACCAAGTATATGTTGGTAAACTTTTCTCGAGTACCAATTTGGTGCCCAGCGAAGCAAGGGCCAAATCGGATGGCTAGAGAAAAGTTTAACAATATATTTAGTACATGTTTTACACAAGAATTAAGGGACAATTCTCCTCTGCTCCACAATTCATGACTTTTTTTTTTAAAATTCCAAACATTGATTTTCAGCAACAACTATAACATTAAATTCAAATAGAAAATAGTTTGAGGTATGAAGCGTTGCTTACTTTTTCAGAAATGAATAATATGTCAAATCATGATGTGAAGAAAATTTGATATGGTCATTAGAAAGATCAATTATTTTTAATCTCACAATTAAATTAGAAATATGAGGTATATATAAAAATAATATTTACTCTCATACCTATCTAATTCCCTTTAGAAAACATACTGAAGCGATGCTTTTTAAATCAGAATATCAAATTGTTTTCTGTGCATGTAGAATAAAATGCACCCAAAAACAAGAGTTATCGTTCCATTATCGCCCTTGAAATTCTTTTTTAATGAAATAAAATATTATGTAAATGTTTATAAACAATTCTGCGGCTGTAATTTCTGTACAATTAAAAGATTTACATGTTTAGAGATAGATTTTTTTCAATTTACTCCGTTTAAAGGAACTGAGTATAAATGTTTTAGGTAAACTATTAAAAATAATTAATAAATATACTATCAATAGAACTAGAAATCAACCTCTGAACGATGGGACAGGTTTGCTTGAGTTAACTATAAAATGGTCCTTATGATAGAGATTTGTAAACTCTGGCATGACAATTCACTGAATTTCATGACAAAATGCCTGCAGAAAGTTATCTTTCTTATCTATAGAGTTATCTTTCTTATCAGAGTATCAATGAACCTTAGAAAGTGTCTTTTCAGTGGGTGTACTAAGTGATTTGGTACCCTTTGTTCGAGGTGTGAAACATGTACTAAACTGTTTTGTTTATGAAAACTACGCATGGAATGTGGAATCCCGAACAATTTGCGAAATAGATATCCATGGAGCATTAATAATTATTAATTTTAATGAAATAATCAGAATTATTTACTTGTGAAATTTGCAATTTTGTGAAAGTGTATTCATTGATGAGTCAAGACAAAATTCCAAATCTTATCGGAAAACTTTAACAAGTCCGTTTATATGAGCAATTGGCTAAAAACAAACAATGTGTTTATTACATTTACCATTTTTAATACTTTTGCGTGTTTATTTGAATCTATAAGTATCTTTGCTTAGAAACCAATAATTCTTCAAAACTCAGCATTTAACAGGAATGTTGTAATAGGATAACTATATTGTATATTTTACATTTCTATAAGTTTAATTTCTCGACAAAGTTCTGTTTCAAACATACCAACACATCCACACATGACTATAATTATATTTTGATGTAATAAATAACAATTAAAAGTAACAACGGCTGCTTAAAGTTAGCTTCCTGATGTGTTAAGTATGATTAATAATAATTTTCTTTAATTCTTTTTTACCAAATAGAAATATTTTATAATGAAAAAGTCTTCCAAGTGACTGGAATATCGTTAAAGATCAATCATGTGAAATTTAAGACTTTTATAATAAATATATTGCATTAAGATAATATTAATCATATACAGTAATCCATCGTAATATACATGTATTTGCTTTTTTCGACCTATGGACATCTACTGAATACACATTGTTTGGAGACATAATTCTACATGCACATTGACTACTTGTTATATAACTTATTCTTTTATTTTTCTCTTAAAATAAATTGCTCTCCATTTTTTTTTTTAATTTGTTAGATTTTTATATGTTTTTGGTTCTGGACAATTTATATCTCGGTTAACTTTGAAGAGATGATTTTCGAAAGCTTTCTTTCAGTCTATGTACAAAGTATTACTTATTCTGTCACTTTCGTGGCGCAGTTGTTTGAACGTCTGCTCTAGATTCAAGGAGGAAGGAGTTGATCCTTACATTGCAGGTCCGAATCCCACTGTGGGATGTAGAGACTGGTCTTTCAGAGTAGATTATTTTAGGTCATATAGGTACTAGCATGGAAAGGATCCTTCACCGCTCAATGGCTATGATTGCTAAGCATTGGTAAAAATCAATATATATAGCATAAAGCCCTGCACCGGCAAGTGTAGGGGTTTTCCTTATGAGTGAAAAATGTCCTGGCCAGGGGGCCATAAAACCTAGACGAGCTCACTTTTGAGCTCAATCTCACTCTTTTCCAAAGGAATTACTAGTGGAAAAGTGAGTCTGAGATCAAAAGTGAACTCGTCTAAGTTTTATGGTTCCAAGGCCAGGACATTAAAAAAGAGCTACTTATTTTCTCGTTTTCAAACACAGCGCTGCAGAGAACTGAGCTAATCTATTTTATGCCTAATAGGAACGACGAGAACATGGCATGAGATTTAAAATTCATTCTGATGATCTGAGAATAACATAAACATAGTATTATCATCTGTTTGTTCTGCATGTCGTCATGCAGATTTGTTTTCATTTGAGGTAGAACCAATGCCGGAAAACTCTTTGTTTCAAGATTTTCATACCTTTCAAGTTGATAAATTAGAACTCTCTTATCAATCAGTAAAAAGCAGATGACATGTTTTCTTGTTATTAAATGTAGTGCATCCTGTGAAACTTGGAATGGTAATTACATACTGCTACTTCACATTTTTTCAGTCGTTTTTAAAGGGGGGATAACTTGTCATAAAGAGAATATGAAAATCTCGAAAAATAATTCTTTAACATAATAAATTGTCGTTTAAAGACTAAATTTACTGAACAGTATTGAACAATATTTCTCTAGAATAATTTTTTATTCAACCGATATAAAAGTTAAGTCTACATAAAAGAAGTAAGGGCAAATGAATTCCATTTTTAATCATTTTTCCCATCTTAAATTTGTAAAAAAAAAAAAAAATAATAATAATAATAATAATAATTTCAGAAGTCTTTGTCAGTTTGCTATCAATTTTTAAAATGATGTAAAACCTACCTAAATAGTTACAAAAAGTGAATAAAATATTTACTTTCCCCGCAAACTAACGAGAAACGTTGGGTAATTTGTGGATCTTTCTTTACATCTTTCAGCGCTTTAACAGGAATTATTTATTAATTGATTGTTTAAGTTCAGATTTAAAATGTGAAGATTTCTCAAAAAATGTAATTTTCATATCAAAAATTCATATTTGATAGAAAATATGTAATCAAACACCAACCATTAAAATATAAATGAATAATTTACAATAAATAACGAAAAAAAATGCATATATATCATTTTGTGAAAGACAACAAAATATTTACACACAATCGTTAACACGTCTTTCTTCCCTCAAAATAGTTGCATAAAATTCACATTACACAATAAGCTGTTTTATTTTATTACACGGCATGGGATCGTCTTTGACCTGTCCGCTTTAGGTCAAGATCTAGTAAATGAAAAGACCTTAAAAATTTCTCTTATTTCAGAAATGTATTAAGTCATATTTGATAGAAAAACTGTAATAATACACGAACCATTACGACTGTTAAGTAAGGGAGAAGGTAACATTAAATCAATTATGACGTCAAAGTGAATCTAGCACATGATAAACACATTTACAAAGGTCAATTTAATATTTTTGATATCGATAAATTAAAATAGACTAGACGTAACGATTTGTTTCATTTAAAAATAATAAAAACGAGGTCAAGAAAGTAGTTCTGACTCAGAATTTTTCGATGAGGAAATTTTTTATTGAATTTGTTCACGTCCAATCAAAACATAGGAAATTAATAAATAAAATCAAAATTGGAAAATATATGATTTCAGTCAGTATTTATACATAAAACAACCACGCATTTCCTTAACTAACCACCAGTTTCATCAACTATATTACCAGCTGTGTAGCAAAAATCTTGCCCTCTACTCCAGTAATAATGACCAAAAAAAATGAGATCATATCCTTAAAGATAGGGAAAACAACAGAAGAAATGAACGATAATTTTAAACAAAACTAAATGTAAGAAAGGTAAAAGATTATACATGTAAGGCGATATATTTTTGCATTAGGACGCATATACCGCATAAAACTCTTTAATCAACAGTGATGCAATATAAAAGAAGGATTCAAGACGGAGAGAACAACAGCGTGTGTGATCGGTCGACATGGGATGCTCACTCCTCCATGGCATCTGATCAAACCCCTGATTTTTTGGAGGCCTGTGTTTGCTCTGCTCCTATTTTTTTACTGTTTTAAAGACTTTCGATCTTGAATACTATTAGTTATCTCCATATGTTTCATTTTGTAAATCTCAGATAGAAAGGTCTCCAAGAGTAATAAAGAATCATACTGATCACATGTTTGTACAATATAGTACAATGGAATCAAATCTCTAGGGAAAAAAATTGATCTTACAAAATGTATATTATAGAAAAAAAAACTCATAGTGGAAGGTGATCATTAGGTGGATGAAAACGACATCGATGACATTGATAACTAAAGACATAACACCCATCGTTTTACATGTATACGTAAATATCAATTCAACCTGACCAATTCATGCACTTACATTTTTATCCAATATTCGAAATATGAAATTGAAAATAAAATAGACAGGTATATTTCAAAGCTTTTAAGTAGCCTCAAAGTATTTAATTGACGCGTTTCATAACCAGCTCTCGGCCAGTTGTATACCCAACGGTCAATGAATGAGAAAGATGAGTGATATATGCTGTATATAGGGAAAGCTAACCCTTCCAAGTTTATTTCAACACATTCGCCATTGTCGCATATGGGCAGGTCACATTAAAACTGGTCCAAATCAAAGCACTCTTTATAAGTTCCTAAACAGAACTATGATTTTGCGGATTTGAAACTTGACAAAATTGTAAGCAAGTGTGAAAGTGCGAAATTAACACAGGGCGAAAATAACCCTGTATTTAGTAATTATATTTTTTTCATATTTCTTTTTCGCTTTTAAAGAAAACTAGTTAACAAAGGTTGCATCAAATATGGCCAACTTAACGCATAAGTATAAAACAACAAACATTTTTTTCCAAAAACAAAATCTAAGGAATGCACATGCACATGTACATGAACCGGATTTCACTAAGAAATACACTAATGAATAACAGATTTTTCTATAGAATGTATACGTGATTCTAACAGAATTATGCACATTTGACCTTTTTGAGAATTCCATTTATTATCATTGAAAGTTGAAATGCTGAAGCTTTTTGTCTGTTTTTTTTCTTTTGCGTGCGTGATGTTTTGTAAAATATGAGTTAGGCCTATATAGGAAAAAAGCTCACTGTACACTTAAGTACTTTTACAGGAAAAGTTTTATACAGTATACGTCATAATGTTCAATGACCTAAGTGTGTGGTTTTATTTACATGAACAGGTTTTAAATACCGGTAGCGGTCGCTCTTCCAATTTAAATTAATTACTGATGGGTATATGAAGCTTCCCTTAAAAATACAGCCAAGGTAAAAATCCTTTTGATACTGATATGTTAAAATTTAGAAAAGTATTACCTTTGTTAAGCAGAACATAAAAAATATAACGTTTTACACAGCAATATTGAAGTCAATATAAATTCTTAGTTGACAAAATGATCAATTAACATTATGTTTCAGATGAAGTTTGTTTATGTGGTGCTGATCAATACTATTATTGTCTGTTCTCCGTGGTTTGATGCTTTTTCTGGTAACAATTAAAACTATATATTTTACGACGCCTCAAAGAAAACTAGAATTTTTAATATTTTATTTTTTAATACTTGTATGTGACTAAAATTTATTTACTTTAATAACATATTACGAGCTTCTTAATCAGCAATAATACAAAGTAATTATATAACAAGTCAATGCTTACAAATAATTCGTATTTTTTCTCTTATTATTTTCGAATTTGAACATTTTAATTATAAATTAACTAAAATTATCCTCAGATAAACATTTTTTTTTCCAATTTTTAGATGAATATTATTATGAATACTGTACTTCAGAAAGTGAGTTTTTATCATTACTAGTATTTATCCTTTTCTGATTTTTGATACTTCTTAGGAAGTTTATTAATGATTTAAACCATCGTCAACTATAATTCACAATAAACGGGGAAATATATTAAATCTTCATTGGTTAGAAATAGATATTTTCGGGGATTGAAAACTAATTATTCAAGTTTGTTTAGGAAAGAGTTCTCCATATGTCTAATTGTATTGTTTTGTACAAAAATTCTTTGCTGGGAGCATTTTCTTCTGAAAATTAGTTTTGATTAACAAATATAACAAAAAAAGAAACATTAATTTTTTTTAATTATTGCTTTTATATACGGGCTTAAAATTTTATAAAAGTGCAAAGACAAAATACGAATCTGATTCTGCTCTTTTTTCAAATTTTGAAAATTGTTTTGAGAAAGTTTAACTCTCATGTTTTATAAATGTGCAAATTTTAAACAGTAACACAATTTTAAAATATATCTTCGTTACAAATTTGTCGCCCGCCTGGCGCAGTTGTTAGAACGTCTGCTCTAGAGTCGCAAAGTAAGGAGTTGATCCTTACGTCGCGGATTCATATCCAAATCTGGGATGTGGAGACCTGTTCTTCGGATGAGACCATATAAACCGAGGACCCGTGTCACAGTAGGTGCTGACACGAAAAAGATCCATCTCTGCTCAATGGCCCTAGGTGCCGAGTATAGGACAAAATTTGTAGCTCTCCACCAGCAAGTGACGGCGACTCCATATGAAAAATCATTGGGAGGAACGTTAAACAGCATACAATCAATCAATACAAATTTTCTTTGAGCACATACATTGCCAACAAATACCAAAACAAGACTTTGCAAACCATATTCCAAAATTAAAAAAAAGATTGAGGACTTTTTTAAGTCTACTTCTTTGCGTACTTTTTTTTCTAAGTTTAGAAGCTTGCGAAACTGAAATGCAGCCGCTCCATTTGAGCCCCAACATCGAGCAGTAAATTGTCAATACAATGGAAGCGAAAATTACTGCGATTCCAACATCTACCCCGGATGGTACCGATTTAACTTTGACTTGGTCACTTATCCCCCCGCATTAGACAGCTGTGGAGCTGAGTTTCCATACTGGTTAAACGGTATTATATAAATCATAGTAAAGAGCATATCTACTGACTGCTAATCAAAATTGTGTTTTCTTGAACATTTTGATTTATAATGAATACATAATTGTTACTATTTATTTTTTAAACATATCTTCAAAAATAAGGGTAGCAAACCATTTATTATTTGCTTGTTACACAGTCATGTTTTTAAAACAAGATTAATTCAATTGGTATTTTGTCTGACTTTTACTTAATACCTTCTATATCAAAGAACTTTATGCTGTATATTGGAAATTTTAGCTGCGACAAGTGCTATCGCAAATTATGTAAATCCATTTTTTTTTAAATGTGAGACATTTTTTTAATTTGTCTTCGAAGCAAACTGCAAAAATATTGTTAAGGTGAACATTTGATAAGGAATTGATATTGCTTTGATATGAAAACGTCTCCATAAATGTACTAATTTTAGTTAATCTTGAAAAGTGAAACAGAGCAATGAATATTTTTAAATAGTACTGATGAATTTTTATCTAAAATGTTTACCAATCATTTTTTAAATGAGTTAAATTTGAAATTTGGAAATGTATCAAAATTTTATCCATAGGAACTATTCCATTTGGACATGAGGAAGAAAAATATGGAACCGTCTGCAAAGTTGGTTACTCTGAGTCACAATTGTACCAGTGAAGTCACAATAATAATTCGAAACTGCTGTTCTTTCAGAGCATACTGCCTTACCGCTCTAAATGACTGTCGAGAGAGATACTGTTTTGGTAAGCATAACTACAACGATGTAAATCAAAAATCGGATATCTTCTGCTTATTGCTTATAATGTTGTGTAAAACAATATGTGATACATGAACGAACACGATACAAACCAGAAGTCTCTGTCGAGACTGTAGCTCTACTCCTTCTGTTTACAAGAAGGCAAGAGAAAAAGTAACAGTTGAGGTTTGATACTTTACAATAGCACAAGATAGAATAATGATTCTTGATCAAGTCTCTTTTTGTGGCATGATTGCAACACAGCTACAGAATTTTCAATTGTAGTAACCATGGGAATATCATTCACCAGAATAAAAAAAATATAAAGACAATTTCACTGCACACAGACTAAAAGTGTAGGAAAAGTACCATTTTGAAAGTATTTCACAGAAATTTCTATTTTTAGTAACCATAGCAACACCGTTCATCGAATTAAAAAACCGATTTCTAGGGAACCATGTAACTTAATGCAGTCTACTTGTATGAAAAAATGTAATGAAATCAGAGCAAAACTGTTGGAGGTGAAGCATTTTGAAAATTTGTTTACAGACAGATAGACAGACGGACGGACGGATGACGGACATCTTACTATTACATAAGTTCTTCAGGTCTCTCATGCAGATTTCCTTAGTTTGTTGCTGTTTCCGATGTGTAAAGACATATACAAATACACAGAACAAATACACAAACATATATTTAACTTGCAACTCTGCGTATGCTGGTCGTTATGAAAATCTAACTTCAAAAAGTATATTTTTTTAGTTGGGATATATATTTTTTGGCATTAAAATTGATTTCAAGGAGAAGTAGATCCCACATGTCAATCATCAAAGGCAGAAGATATCACGACAACTGTAACAGTTGGATATAACCCAACATTACGAAGTACAGATTCAGTAGCATCTAATCAGATCGCAACATTATCTGCTGCTGAATCTGATATAACAGTCCTGATCGCAACACTGCCTGAGGCAGATTCAGTAACAACTCATCAGATCGCAACACTACCCTCTACTGAATCTGAAACAACCGTCTCGATCGCAACACTACCGAGTGCTAATTCTACAATTCATCAGATCACAACACTACCTGGTGTTAATTCGGTTACAACTGATCAGGTCGCAACACTTCCTAGCGCTGGTTCTGAAGCAATTGATCATCCACCATCCACTGATGATTCTGATACGACCATCCGTATTGCAACAGTGACTGATGCTGCGTCACGTGGTAAGAAAAATAAAGGGATAAATATATATAACAGTTTAAGACAATAAAGATATTTTATCATCCTAGTTTGATTCCTTTCCAAGAATTAAAAGATGGTGAATGTATTTCCCCTCTCTTTTTTTTTCAATAAAAAATGTGACCCCCAAATGCATTGCACTGAGTCTCATTGAGAAGAGCAGTATTTTGTTTATTTATTTCCAGTAGAAAATACAACGTAGGTATATTGATATGTACCTTTCAATGTCTGTTGCATTCAACGTTTTAATTTTTTCCAGTGCTATCTTAAACAGTGTTGCAATTGTACGCTTATCCAACACGACATTTTTAGTACATCATTTTAATTTCTTTTTAATTTCCAGATAGTTTTAATACAGTGCCTATTGTACCTTTGGTTTTAATTCCTTCAATACTGGTGGTGGTCATTTTGACTGGAATTCTTATCAGGTGACTAATGAATGTAACTTAACTCGACTTAAATCTAGTCACATTAGACTACTATTAATAGAATTTTATTCTTTATAGCATTTGTTAATAATTATAACAATAACGAGAATAGTTGAGATACATATATGTGTTGACATTTCAGGATTAAATGTCATTCATCAGTTTGCAAGAAGCCACGTGCAATTAATGTATATGACCATATCAACTTAAGTGCAAGAAATCTTAGGGAGGGCAGATATGATCAGCTTACAGCGAGAATGGATGACAGAGAGTATGAACGGACAATATGTTGATCCCTCCGAGAGTATGGACAAACAATATGTTGATCTCTCTGAGGGTAAAAATAGTCAATATGTTGATCTCTCGGAGAGTAAGGACGGACAATATATTGAGCTCTTAGATTAAGAACTATCAAGATACTGTTGAACAAGAAGGCGAATATCAAGAAAATGAAGATATCAAACACCAGAAATTACAGAATTATTCACAGATAAAATGGAATCAGATTTTTGATCAAAGAAGTCAAAAGATTTTTTAAAAACTGAAAGATTTTTCAAAATAGTCATCAATTAATATTGTGCAATATTTATTTTTTATTGCTTGTGTTTATTGATCTTTTTATGCAAGTGCACTTTGATATAAAATTGCAAAATATTTATAAGCTCCTTCTGCATACAAAATATATATCAAAGCAACCCCGATTTCTTATAGAAATAAATACATTGGATATATAAAATTCTGAATTTCCGCAGGGAATAATTGATCTACATGTACACGTGCATCAATTTAGGAAATAAATTTCCTGATTACCCTCAGTTTTTTTTAAGTTTGAGTGTGTCCTTCCTCTGAATTTCACTAGTTTGTTATGCGAGTTTAAATGTTTTACTCTTCTGAATTTCATTGGTTTATTATCCGAGTTTATAATGTTTTGTCCGTCTGAATTCCATTGGTTTCTTATCCGAATTTTAATGTTTCGTCCTTCTGAACTCCTGTCTTTTTCTATCCGAGTTCAAATGTTCCGACCGTTTGAATTTCATCATACAATGTATGTCGTCAGTCTGTATCCTATTGGTTTGTTATCCGAGTTTCAAGTCCGTCCTTCTGCATTCTATTGATATCATATCCGATTTAAAATTTTCCGTCCGTCTGGATTCTATTTGTTAGTTGTCCGAAATTACATGTTTCGTTGAATTCCAGTGGTTTGTTATCCGAGATTAAATGTTTCTTTGAATTCCATTGGTTTAATATCCGAGTTAAAATATATTTTATTGAACACCATTGGTTGGTTATTCGAGTTCAAATGTTTCGTTAATTTTCATTTGTTAGTTATCCCAGTTTAAATGTTCCGTCATTCTGAATTCCCTGCAGTTGTCTTTGATACTCTTCCACTTTAACCCCCTCCCAATGATGACAAGTCAGGGGATCTATGTACCTTGAGAAAATGGAAAATGAAATATTTAATAAATAAGCTAAGGAATCATTTTTTTTAGTTTTATTTGGGATGTAAGTACGGGTCGGTCATGTGATTAAATCCCATAAAGTCCATGGTTAATAGTTGATTTGATCACATGCCAACCCGTATTTTCATCCCGATAAAACTCAAAAATAATACTCATTTCTTATATTTACATGTACATTTGTGACTGATTTATCATATTATTATTTATAATAATATTATTATGATTACGATCGAAGTTTGATCGGGTGTGGCATACAGAATTTTCTAGTACTGTTCTGCAAAAAAAAAGAAGTTATATGAATTGCCTGCAACTGGTGCAGACGAAATTGAAGAATTTTACAATTAAATTCTCAATGAGAAAACGGAGCGTATTAGCATATTTGTTATATCATTTAGATATATTAAATTTTGTCAGTCTCTTTGCTACATCTTCGAGTCCTTTTATTACATAAGGTTTACAGCGGTGTGATCGGTCGACGGTGGATGCTGGATCCTTCTATGCACCTGATCATACTTCTTTGGTATTGATGTCAGTGGGTTATGATCTGTTGAGTACTTTGTAATGAATTTAAGAATTTTGAGACTGATTTCTTGTCTATTTTTCATACTATTCCCTAATCATTGCTCATATTAAGAAGTGTTAAGCTCATATCTTAAAGTCAAAGTCAATGTTCATCGCTTTGCTTAATTCCAACCCGAACGGCATCTCCCGTAATCCAAATTAGTCCAATCACAATGTGTTCAATGTAACTATATTATTGCTTATGAGCAAAAATACGCCGCTATTTTAAATCCAGATCATAACTTCAGTCTAAAGGTCACAAAAATGTTAAGAAATTTCAGAATAATACAGACTGAGTATTTTTGAATTCTAGTATTCAACATGAGTGTATTGATTTCATGATAGAATCAAGGCTTTTCATCATAATGCCTTAAGAATTATAATAGTTCAAGATACTCTTGTGAAAAAAACCATTGCTATGACTGAGGATATAACACTTTATATACATGTATATACGTACTTGAAATTCTTCAGCGGGTAACCTGTGATACCGATAAATCTCGCTTTCCCGCTCTGTTTCACCTTTTGTAATGCTGGAAGTGTTTCGTTTATAATAATATCAAGGCTCGGAGCAAATTCCATATCATGAACCTGCAGATATATAAAGGAATAAATCAATATAATAAATTTTCAATACATCTCTACTCGTAAATTGCATCTGTGATACATTTCTTTTCCGAATACCTCCTACATTTTACATTTAGAGATTGTTTCATTGTAGCAATTTGGGATTAAGGAGTATTACCTGAATGATGTCTACGTAATCCAGTCCCATTCTCTGTAAACTCTCGTCCACACTTTGTAATGTCTACTGAACCAAAATTAATCTAATTCAAAATTTTTATATATCAGTACATAAAACGAAAATGACAAAATAAATGGTTGTTTGCATGAAAAAAAAAATAACGCCCTAAGCCTGCATGACTCGAACCAAAAACCTTACAATTCTAGTGCACTGAACAGGTAGCTCAAATTACTGAGCTATCACCGCCACACATACACAAATGAATTAAAAAGGACAAAGAAGCACCACATTCACACATTTTAATTTTTTGGGGGAAAGTTCGTTTTTCGTTGTCTCTGGGTCTTCACTCCATTTTTTAAAAAAGTGTATTCATTTCTTTGAATTAAAATACACACAAATAACGTTTCAAAATCATGGCGAGAAGACCCAGAGATAGATAAATTTTAGAAAAACGAGTCTAAAAATGTACCATTTTGTACCAAATGTATGATCTGACCAATCTTCAAGTTATTTTTTTAGCAAATCAAAGCTAAATTTCGGAAAAATATTTTCGTTTCCTGTTGGACAGGAACCCGATAAATAAAAAAGATGTTAAAATTTCATGTGACATGTCGATAAAATTTTCACTTTTCAATTACGCCCAGATTCCTGCCGAATGCCAATCAAAAGCGCCCTCGTTCTTTGTAATGAAACTAACATTTGTTATAAACATAGAATGGGTAAGCGCTGCTGTGATCGATAAGATATTTCAATTTTTAGTTTGGAATACCTAAGAAAGAATATGGCAGTAGTCAATTCACCTCTATCTAAACAGGAACACGATATATTAAATGACACCATCAAAAGGTATTTGTTAAGCATTAATTTTATATTATTTAGAATTTTAAATTTGGTTATTCACTATCTTAGATAAGTTCAATTGATTTAACGATATGTATCTTAGATAAGTTCAACTGATTTAACGATATGTAAATGAAAATGTTCAGATAAAAATATTATTGATTAAAGATGTTTTCATTAATAAATGCTGATATTAGTTTTAAAAATGTGTTTGTTTAAAAGTTCCCCTTCTTTCTCACTTCTTTGAATTATCTTAAAAACTTCCCTTCTTGGGCATTAAGGCGTTCCCCCTCCCCAATTTTTAAAGCAAATATTTTTTGCAAAACATACCTGTAGTTAAGCCGAACAGAATTTCAAATAGACTTGAATTTATTGGATTTGAGTCTAATTTTTATGGGATCGAGCGATAGCTCGAATGTCATCTAGCTATCGTACGGATTTATGCGAGCGAATGTGTCAGTTGATGCATCCACAAAAGAAAATAACAATAACAATACATGTTTCTTTGAAACTGTTCACAATGAATGAAATCTTGAAATTAGAATTGCATCAATTGTAAATATAATTAATAATGCTACGAAACAAAGATAATATGTTTATTTAATCACAAGAAAATATATATTCTCTGAGATGATAAACTTAAAATTAAGTTTTAATTCATAATTTAAACTTTCACTCTTCTTACAAACAGTGATATTAGCTAAATAAAAGTATTATAAAGATATAGAATGTTAATAAAGTAAATACTTACTTCCAGGTCTGGTCTAAAGGTCTCAAGTCAAAAAGTCTTTAAAATTCTTTGTCTATAACTTCTGGTAAATTTCAACACTGCCAACCTGGCCAAAACCTCTGAGTTGTCTGACTAAAGTAACTGAGAACTACTCAGAACCACAACCAATAAAAGGACAGAACCCCAAGAGAATGACCTTGAACTTTATCGCTCACAAGTATATGTAAAGGGGTGGATCTAGGTTTTATATTAAACTCAATTTCATTTACATCAATAATACTCGTATTTATTCAATATTGTATAGCATAAAATATATACAATTAAAAACACACTGCTACATTCTTCCCCTCCTCCGAAAAATGACGTCCTCGTCATTCTCAATGAAGAATGTAAAATTTAAAAGCATATCAAAATCATACTGAAATTTACAAGTTTAAGTTTTCTTTACAATTTCGAGTAACGTTTTTAAAATTTCACCTCTTTCGAATTCCTTACAACGGTCGTCCTGCAAGATGTTCTGCAATAATGTTACTTTCCAATGCGGATCAATAGCCTGTTGTACTCGTACAAACTCTCCACTCCTTAACCAATCTGGCTCTCTTCTAGTCCTGGTTGATCTGCGTGGAGCAGCAACAGGTGAACTTACATCATCTAGTTCTGGTTCAGCTTCATCTGTTACTTCAGCTTCTCCTGTTTGTTCAACTTTATCTTCCTGTTCAGCCTCAGGTTCAGCTTTATCATCCTGTTCAACAGCTGCTGGTTCAGCTTCAGATTCTGGATTATCTGTTTGTGGTGTAGGTTCCATAGCAGTCTCATTATCTGTACTCTCTTGCAACACATCTTCTCCTATCTGATGGGTGTCCCCAACTGTTTGAAGATCTTCATCCACAATACCACTTTCTGTCTGAACTTCTGGTAACACAATGTTAGGGGCATCAATGTGATTACCTTGTGTTCCATCTGGTATTGTTATAATGACTGCTTCTTCATCATCTGTATCTGACTGGGTATCGACAGTGGACTGTGTATCCCCGTTTTCCTTCTTATTCTGTCTAGTCCTTGGCTTTGGTGTGGGTTTCCGCATTGCTGGAACTTTCTTTGGAATCTATCTTTGGTTGAAACTCGGTAACGTGTCCAATGGGCAAGAGTAGGTTTCTATGCAGAATCCTTAGTCTACCAACCCCATCTTCCCTCTGGACTTTATAGACAGGGATCCCTTGGTTAGGTTGATCTATCACCAAATACGGTTCTTCCTCCCACTTGTCTGCGAGTTTGTGTCGGCCATCAAATGCAACTATCTTCACCAGGACTCTATCGCCAACTTCTAATACAGCTCCTCTGGATCTAAGATCATAGTTATCTTTTTGCTTTTTTTGTGATTTTCTTGCAGCTTCTGATGCCAACTGGTAAGATTTCCTTAAGCGTTCTTTCATGTTGTCAATGTATTTTGTAAGAGTTGATGATTTCTGATTTTCTTTATGTAATCCAAATTCAATATCTATGGGCAGATTTGGTTCTCTTCCAAACATTAGATGATAGGGCGAAAATTTTGTTGTTTCCTGTTTCATGCAATTATAAGCGTGTACAATAGGAGCTATGTAAGATTTCCAGTCTGCTTTCCTCGATTGTTCTAAAGATCCTAACATGTTGATCAAAGTTCTGTTGAAACGTTCACATAGTCCATTTCCCATGGGGTGGTATGGTGTAGTCCTTGATTTTGAAATTCCAAAAAGTTGACATAATTCCTTGATAAGTTTACTCTCGAAATTTGCGCCTTGATCAGAATGAATACGTTTGGGGAGTCCATAGTGAACAATGAAGTTCTTGCTGTAGTGTTTCTAGTTGGAATGGCGATGGCAAAACGAGTAAAGTGATCTGTTATCACAAGCACATTTTCATATCCTCCCTTACTTCTCTCCAAACACAGGAAATCCATACAAACTAATTCGAGTGGCTGTGAGGTGACGATGTTGGTAAGCTCTGCTTTGTCCTGGGCTGGTGTTTTCCTAAGTATACATCTTCTGCATTCTGAAATCCAGTTTTCTACATCTTTGTACTGTCCAGGCCAGAAAAATCTATCCCTAAGTAATCCTAACGTCTTCTCTCTTCCAGGATGTCCCATGTTGTTGTGTAGAGACTTCAGTACATGGCCTACTAAGCTTGATGGTACAACTAGCTGATTGACTTTGTTTTCATCTACCTTAACTTCTCTATGCAGGATGTTGTTAATGAGCTTAAGTTTGTCGAAGTTCCTAAACAAAATGGTGTCTGCAAAGGATCCTGATAAATCACTCTTCCTTGGCTTATATCCATCATAAATACTCTGTTTCCAGGGTAATAGTTCAGGGTCTTCTTGTTGAGCTTTCGCAATATCAAACTTCATCAATCCATGAGGATCCTGTAACTGGGCAATTGGTTGATCCGAGATGGAAATCGATTCTATGCAAGGTGTTGTTTGTGACTTGCTGATGGCACTAATAGAATCAGATGAGATGGTGACCATTTTCGTACTCGTTGACTCCAGTCTTGATAATGCATCTGCTGCTGCGTTGTTCTTCCCTGGTCTGTATTTGATGTCGAAATTGTAAGTGGATAATGCTGCAACCCATCTGTGACCTGTCGCGTCTAATTTGGCATTGGAAAGGATGTAGGTTAATGGGTTGTTGTCTGTAATGGCAGTAAATTTGGATCCGTATAAATAATCTTTGAACTTCTCTGTGATGGACCATTTCAAGGCTAAGAACTCAAGCTTACGGGCCGGGTAATTCCGTTCTGCAGGTGTAAGTCCTCTGCTAGCATATCCAATGACTCGCTTCATTCCCTGCTGTTCTTGGTAAAGAATGGCACCGAGTCCTCTGGAACTTGCATCAGTATGAAGTTCAAATGGTAGTGTCATATCTGGATAGCCAAGTATTGGTGGTGATGTTAAGTGCTGGCGTAAAACATCAAAAGCCTCTTGTTGATCTTTACCCCATTTCCATTCGACTGATGACTGTTGTTTTCCTCTTTTCTTTGATGATTGTGGACTTGGTGTTAAGTCTGTGAGAGGTCTGGCAATTTTCGAAAAGTTCTTTATAAATTTCCGGTAATAACCGATGAATCCTAAAAATTTACGTTCTTCCTCGGGTGTTCTTGGTACTGGCCATGACTTCACTTTATCCACTTTGTCAGGGTCTGGTGATATTCCCTCCGCTGATATAATATGTCCGACATATTTAACCTTAGTCTGGAAGAACTGGCATTTAGATGGAGAAAGTTTCAATCCAGAATTCCGTATTCTTTGTAGAACTTTGTCGAGCCTTTCAAGATGTTCCTCAAATGTCCTTGAGAACACGATGATATCGTCCAAGTAGATCAGGCAGATACTAAGGTTAAGGTCTGAAAATATGTCCTCCATCAGTCTTTGATAGGTGGCGGGGGCATTGGCTAATCCAAATGGCATCCGCTCATACTCAAAGAATCCAAGTGGACCCACAGTAAAGGCTGTGTGCTGCTTGTGCTTTTCCTCTATCTCTATTTGATGATAACCACTCTTCATGTCAAGGACGGTGAAGTATTTGTTTCCATGAAGAGAATCCAAGATGTCATCAATTCTAGGAAGAGCATACGCATCCTTTACTGTCCTTTGGTTTAATTGCCTGTAGTCAATGCACATTCTAAGCTGCCCATTCTTCTTTCTCACTAAAACCACATTACTGGCCCATGGCGACTTTGACCTCCTGATGACTCCGCTCGTAAGGAGTTGTTGTATGTGGTTCCTCACTTCATCAATCATGTTGATGGGAATTTTTCTATGGCGTTGTTTGAATGGTACTGTATTGGTAAGTTCTATCTGGTGTTTCACTCTGGCAGTAAGTCCAATGTCCTCATCATTCTTGGAAAATATATCATTCTAGGTCTTTATGAACCGAACGGCTTTCTGTAGTTCTGTTGCAGCAAGGTTAGTGTCATCTATCTTTATCTTTTCCATGATGTCGAAATCAGGCATTTTCTCTCCTTTAAGTTGCTTTTGACTTTCCACTGTTACAGGCTGAAGTTCACAAAGTAATGCCTTTGGTGGAACTGTAACTGTCCTAGTTGAAACATTTGTACTGTGGATAGGCACTAGTCCAGTCTTTTGGTAATGGTACGAGACAAGAGTAGGCGAAATATCCAGATCATCAGGAATGAACGATGAAGTTGTTGGTTGTACAATAGCACACACTGGTTCATAGTTGATTTGCTTATCCAGGTAGCCATTAATCACAACTTCACTGTTGGCAGGTATAGTAATCTTCCTACTCTCCGCCGATCTAATGAGAGCTAGTTTGTCTCTGTTCTTGGCAAGTTCTCTTTCGCGCATTACCAAGCATCTCATCGACAGGTACCATGGTGTATGCATGTCTGCTCTCTGTAGGAATTGGTCTCCATACATATCCTTAGTAGTCTCCATTATGATGCACAGTAGATTAGTTCCGATAAGAATAGGAACCTTCGAGTTGTACGCACTCTGTGGAACAACCAGGAACAAACAGTCATTCAATAAAGGGAATGATGAAATTCCTGATATCTGTACATCCAGTGAAATGTATCCTGAATATGGAAGTTGTTGTCCATCTGCACACTCCAATTTCAGTGCAAAGTCTAATGATTGCAATGGAATATCAGGAAAATGTTCCTTGTAGAAAGTTTCACTGATGGTAGATACGGTTGATCCAGTGTCAAGTAGTGCAGTAGTTGCAACATCAAATTAAAAATCTTGACGGACACTTCATTACACTCTCCTATCAATGACGACTTCTTGTTGTAAGTCTGTGAGGATGGTGTATACTGCTGCTGATGTATATATCCTCGATTTGCAGACTTCTGAGTTTGATATGGTTGTCTCCTGTGGTGCATAATCACTCGACATCCAATCGCAATGTGTCCATGTTGTCCACATTTGTAACACACAGGTTCATTCTCTGTAGAATATTTCTGACCACCAGTATCATATGGTACATAGGATGTCGACGACACAGTTCCAGTGTTCATTTGTTCGTGATCCTGCCTGTTCACTGAAGAATTATAAATATTTGGTTCCGATGAAACCTGCATAGTGATAGAACTCTCTTTGTCACTTGTGTCTTTCTTTTTCACAGATTTCTGTCTCTTGTGTGAATTCTGTTTCTCTTTGGATTCCATAGAATTTCTGTCTTCCTTATGAATATCACAACGAACCAAATGTTCTTGTTCCACTTTCCTTAAAGCTGTTCGAAGTTCATCGAAACTTTGGATGCTGTCAAACAGATATCCAGTGATGTCTTTCAATGAAGAGTTGAGTCCAATCCACAACATATTGTGTAGCATTGAATTCCTTTCACTAGAGTCAATGTCTTTAGTTTGACGCACTTTACACATTATGTCCTCTAATCTGCAACTCCATGATGTGACATCTTCATCAGGCTTCTGTCGTGCTGAATAAAAATCGGCAAGAACAGCCTCAACTCTATCGACAAGTCCATATACACTGTCCAACCTAGCGAGAATGTCCGATAGTGTTGCTTCAACACCTAAGTTCATAACAGTTCTACTCGCTTCTCCTTTAAGTGACTGTCGAATGGCTTGAAGTATTCTATCTGTCAGGTATCCTTCTTGAATTAAACACCGAACTTCATAGTGCCAAACCTGAAATGAAGTTGCACCTTTTCCTGAAAACAAGGACAATTTAGGAATATCAATAGGCAAAACAGATTGTTCATGATAATCTACCATCCAGTCAATAAAACTCTGAGGTGAATCTACATTTGGTTTAACATGTAACTCTTTAAAAGCTGTGACAATATTGTCAATCTCTTTCACTGAAAACTCCATGATTTTACTGAATGAAAAATCAATATCACCTGATAGGTGGAAATTCAAAGCGTCTATGGTGACATGCAAAGTACACAAAATGATTCTGAAAATCCGTGTGAAATACATAAGTGAATTATTTCGGACTCAATCATTTTTCACAACACAATGTACATGATAGGAACACAAGCATGCGGCATAAAAACTATAAAACGTTTGCATAGTCAATGTAAACAAACCCCTTCCTGTAAACAAACAGTATTTCCGGTATGTAAAGATGCACTTCCGGTTTGCAGAAAATGTAAACAAATATGTGCAAATTTCAAAGACAAAATACACTTTCAAAATGCTTGTCAAAGTATGTCAAGTATTTACAAATAATTCATGAAAAGAAAAATAAATCTGCAATAAAAGAAATACTGAAAGAGAATTTCAATTACATGCTGAAAGCGCTTACACTTAGATAAGAATTTCTTCAAATGATAAGCTTGTCAAAGAATAACACAAAAAAAAACTCGTGAAGTTGACGAAGTCTAAACTGTCAACAAGATTTGGTGATTGTACGGACTAAAATTTATTTACGCAGTACCAGACGAACAAGCGTGACTACAGTAGATGGAGATTAAACCTCACATGATAATTTAAATCAATTTCTTAACCCACTTACTACAGGAAAGGAATAAATATTCCTCTAACCTCTGAAGTTCTGAAAACAAAACATGAAAACAAACCGACTTCCGGTAAAATCTCGAAACGGATATCGAACCCGATTGCAATTATTGTGATCACAACACGAAGCGGGCGCGGATCTCGGTACTTATTTATTTAATACTACAGTAAATTAAATATCTATTCAATATAATGGGGTGTATTAAGGGATGATTTTGACGGACAAACACTGATCAGATTCTGGCAACTACATATCTACACAAAATAACTGCAGGACTAGCAAACCACAATGAAAGACAACTGACCAATTAAACTCACTGAATAAACTTGTAATTCAAACTATATACACAAGTCAAATGTAACTGTCAATAAAGGTCAGTAAACTGTTTGGTCACATATTAGTGCAAAGAAATAAAGCTAGAAAGAAAATTGGGGAATCTGAATGCTGTGCTCAGGACTTTCTCACATGACTTTCACAAAATTCACCTAACTTTTAATTAGTTTAATTCAAATTAAAATAATTATATGAGAAAAAAATAAAAAAGAAATAAATAAACTGTGGCCAAAATACAAAGATAACCAGTACTGGATTTGATTTAACCAAAAATTTGAATAAAGCAAGAAAAATTTACTTTTTACATTTTAGAAATCAAACAAAATCAAAATGAAAATTAAATTAAAGCATTCACATGGTTTACTCTATATGCAAATAATTTAAAAACAACAATATGGCATGCCTGTAAAAATTACATGTTTGCGAGAAATTCTTCTAATAAAAATCAATTTAATTAAGATCAACTTAACAATTGATGAAAGGATATGCCAAAATCTTATTTTTAAAAAATACATTTTTTGTACAGTTATTAGAGTATTTTTTTTTCGAATTTGTTTGTTTATATACATAGTAAATATTCATCTGGGGCGTTTCAGAAAATGTTGCATAACTTGACGTCAAAATAATAATTTCATGATACTGCTTTCGAATACAAGGTGATAATAATCGTAAATCTTCCAATTTTAAACTAATAAAGTACAAAAATAATTTGATTTGAGAAATAGGTCATAACGGCCAATAATTTTATTTCAAAACAAAATAAGCTCAGAGAAGTTTTGTCCCTTTTTTTGCCTCTATTGGTCCATGGCCTTTAGAGGCAAAACTAAAATACTCTTTTAGTACCACTAGAGGCAAACGGAAAATATATATGCCTCATATATTTTAATCATCTGGTTACTTTTCATTGATAGTCAGTATATATCTTTATAATAGCTCATTGTAACATATAAAAGATGAAAGAAGCATTAAAATATATCATTCTCATAGAAAATACCATGTTGCCGCTATTGGTACACACAGACCCTCTTGCCGCTATTGGTACCGATTCGGTAATATATATATATATATATATATATATATATATATATATATATACTGAAAGAGAATTTCAATTACATGTTGAAAGCGCTAACTCTTTGATAAGAATTTCTTCAAATGATAAGCTTGTCAAAAAAATAACACAAACACGTGAAGTTGACAAAGTCTAAATTGTCAACAAGATTTGGTAATTGTATGGACTAAAATTTATTTACGCAGTACCAGACGAACAAGCGTGACTACAGTATATGGAGATTAAACTTTACATGATAATTTAAATCAATTTCTTAACCCACTTACTACAGGAAAGGAATAAATATTCCTCTAATTTCTGAAGTTCTTCACAAACCCATGAAAACAAACCGACTTCCGGTTAAATTCTCGAAACGGATCCCGAACCCGATCTCAATTATTGTGATCACAACACGAAGATGGCGCGGATCTCGGTACTTACTTATTTAATACTACAGTAAATTTAAATACCTATACAATATAATGGGATGTATTAGGGATGATTTTGACGGACAAACACTGATCAGATTCTGGCAACTACATATTTACACAAAATAACTGCAGAACTAGCAAACCACAATGATAAATTAACAGATTTAACTAACCAATTAAACTCACTGAATAAACTTGTAACACAAACTATATACACCAGTCAAATGTTACTGTCAATAAAGGTCAGTAAACTGTTTGGTCACATATTAGTGCAAAGAAATAAAGCTAGAAAGAGAACTGGGGAATCTGAATGCTGTGTTCAGGACTTTCTCACATGACTTTCACAAAATTTACCTAACTTTTGATTTATTTAATTCAAATGAAAATTATTTATCTGAGAGGGAAAAAAAAATAAAATAAAATATTTACAGAATTCAAAAAAAAAAAAATAAAATAAAAAAAATGAGATGTTTCCAATCAAAAATTAAAAATTAAAAGATAAATAAACTGTAGCCAAAATACAAAGATAACCAGTACTGGATTTGATTTAACCAAAAATTTGAATAAAACAAGAAAAATTTACCTTTTACATTTTAGAAATCAATCAAGATCTAAATGAAAAATATTCACTGCTTTTTACAAATTAAATTACAGCATTCACATAATTACGAGATCTATGCAAATAATTTAAAAACAACAATATGGCATGCCTGTAAAAATTAAATATGTACCCTGAAAAACAGTTTCTATCTGTACATACACAATACCTCTACTGGCCAGGTTTGAGTTCACAGAACGGTGTGCACACAAGTTCGAATTCACATCTTAGAGAAAGTCACTCTCCAGCGAATCACTCACGGTGTGTTTACCATGCAGTCATCCTGGTTCCGGTTGAAGGCATCTTGTCCCAACGTGGGCGCCAATGTTGCAGGGGTGGTTTATATATAGGATGTAATAACAACCAAACTCCTGTCTAACGGTTCATATATGTTTAATATGGATGTTCATCAAGTAAATGAATGGCCCTATAAAATAAAACAATAACAATGAATATCACATGAAATAATAACAAATGTATACATGCATTCTATTTTACTTATTTTGATGTACAAAAGATAAATTTAACAGTTAAGAGTTATCTCTCTTAATTTAAATATTTAGCATATAAATAAATCACTGTATAGTTAATCTTTATACACATATTTTACAATCACATTTCAATTAATGCAATGATATAATATTATTACTTTAAAATATACAAAAGATAACATATGCTAATTACCTATCTATGGGACAAGGCGCATTCCTTAAAACACCAAAAACTACTGGATGCTTCAGCTTACATATCTAATAAGAAATACTACATACTGTACTATGTATAATACAATACTCATGATTCTTATAAATATATTCCCTGAGATGATAAACTGAAGATTAAGCTTTAAATCATTATTTAAACTTTCACTCTTCTTTTAAACAGTGATATTAGCTAAATAAAGGTATTATAAAGATAAAGAATGTTAATAAAGTAAATACTTACTTCCAGGTCTGTTCTAAAGGTCTCAAGTCATGAAAGTCTTTAAAATTCTTTGTCTATAAACTCTAGTAAATTTCAACACTACCAACCTGGCCAAAACCTCTGAGTAGTCTAACTAAAGTAACTGAAAACAACTCAGAACCACAACCAATAAAAAGACAGAACCCCAAGAGAATGACCTTGAACTTTATCGCTCACAAGTATTTGTAAAGGGGTGGATCTAAGTTTTATATTAAACTCAATTTCATTTACCCGGTATATCAATAATACACCTATTTATTCCATATTGTATGTTTCATAATATATACAATTAAAAACACACTGCTACAATTATTTAACCACTTTCATCGCTCAGTACAATGTGTAAATCTAATACAACAAACTAGAAAGTGATGAACCTTTTCCTTCAATTAATTTTTCACTTCATTGATTCTGCCGCTTCTCGATAAAACACCCTGTATCACCTACAGTTGTTGACAAAAATTTTCCGGAAATAGAGTAAATAGTAGAACCAAAAGTGTTTTGGAACAGATCTGTATTTCCCGAATTGCCGTAAGCCAATAAAAGCACCCATTGTGCGACTGCAAAAGCCATTAGTCAACATCACTAAGCCGATGCTGATCAGTAAGAACTATCCGCCACATAAAACGAAAAGTTGACATAAGTTATAAATCACCACCTTTGAAGCCGACAACCCTCGCACCGTGTCAAATTCCCAAGAAGGCTGTAGTGCCTTTCCCACAGATAACAACCTGTTCGGCTGTTGTTAATTGTTTTCATCACTACTACAAACGAGGTACTTGAAGGGCTTGTAATGTATCTAAGCGCAGTTGCAGAACAATAAAACCTTAATAAATGAATAATGAAAAACAACTATTTGTACAAGACTCAATATCATATAAAGGGGATAGCAAATACAAACAGTAAACTTGTACCTTCAAAAATGAAATGCGGATTTTTTTTTATTTTTTTTAAATTTTTTATTATTTTGTTTTTGTTTTTTTGTTTTTTTTTAATTCCTCCATTATCTGGACCATTGATTCGAACATGATTAGGTTAATCAACTTGAAGTGAAATCGATATAAAAATCATCAAGGTAAAAGTGGGCCTAACATGAATTAAAAAACCAAAACGGCTAAATGTCAAGTACAAAATACTGCCTGAAACTTGTACCTAGGACTTGCCTAAAGTACTGTAAAAATTCACAATACTTTAGTAATCAACTAATACCGAAACAAACAAATTGGCAGATATTTTTCCAACAAATTGTTTTCTTTTTATACAGAAAAAGGATAAATCTGGAAGGCATCAACATGCACTTCTAGACTTATCAAATAAACAAGCGATGGAAAATAAATCGCCGGGGTAAAAGTTGAAACTAAAATGAAAAGACCCGCATGGGTACAAACTTGGCAAGTACAAAAGACTGCCTGAAACTTGTACTTAGGACTTGCCTAAAGTACTGTAGAATTTCACAATATTTTAGTAATCAACTCATACCGAAACAAACGAATTGGCAGACAATTTCCAACGATTTTCCTTCACAGAAAAAGGATAAGTCGATCTGGAATGCATTGAAATACATTCATAGACATCAAATAAAAACCGATGGAAAAAATCGCCATATGCATGGTAAAAGCTGAAACTAAAATGAAAAAACCCGAACGGGTTTAAACTTGGCAAGTACAAAAGACTGCCTGAAACTTGTACTTAGGACTTGCCTAAAGTACTGTAAAAATTCACAATATTTTAGTAATCAACTAATACCGAAACAAACTAATTGGCAGACATTCTTCCAACGAATTTACTTCACAGAAAAAGGATAAATCTGGAATGCTTTAAAATACATTCCTAGATATCAAATAGAAAAACGATGGAAAAAATCGCCATCTGCATGGTAAAAGCCGAAACCAAAATGAAAAAACCCAAATGGGTTGAAACTTGGCAAGTACCAAAAAACTGCCTGAAACTTGTACTTAGTATCTGCCTAAAGTACTGTAAAAATTAAACCAACAACGAAACAATCAAATTTGCTGATACTTTTTCCAACCGAATTTTCTTCACAGAAAAAGGATAAATCCGTTTTACATTATTAGACATCCTAAATGCCTATCGTACTGTTAAAATAACAAAATGTTGTATAATTTCAAAGAATATCTATCTGAAAAATTGACGAACAATAAAAGTAACAAAATGGTGACAAACTTTTATGACTTAGATGTATATCTATTTTCTCGCTGAAATTAAAGCTCCCCTTATACTCCTATATAAATGAACATTCCCCTGACTGTTCAGATGAACTCCGTCGTGAACAAATTTACGACTGCAGTCTCCTTCACGGGGAGAAACGAAATAATTCCCATGTTCCCAAAATACGCAGTAACCCAGTGCTGGCAATGCATCTCTCAATATTGCGTTTACTTTGTCTGCAATATTATTGTACCCAAAACGAACACCAAATCGTGGCAATAATTTACAAACAATTATTTTTGCAACTTTATAGCGGCGATGCATTACCGATACCACAGATTCAATTTCTGCAGCTAACAAAGTAGCGTCGGTACTAGGACTAATATCGTTCTCCCCAATCATTAGAACAACTACATCTGGACCTAAAGCAAATACGCTCTCCATATCCTTAGATATTACATCACGAACCTTTCTTCCACCCACACCCCTGAACAGAACGGAATGCGTTTCTCCCAGACCAAGGCTCGCAGAATACCTAATGTCACCATATTTCAAGAATTCATGAAAACGACGCACAATTGAGTGTCCAAGAATGACAACTGAAGTTTTACTCATAGAAGACATAATGAAATAAATTTACTCACCAAAATCTTGATAAAATAAATAACAAACTTTGAAACAACGTCCGTCCTCCAAGGATGTAGATGGGAGAAAAGGCAGAGTAACGCACCGCATGGTCAGAATTTCATTTGTTAGATTTTAATTGGTCAGATTTTGATTGGTCAATCTCTGCCTCTCCTACCACGGTAAGACATGGAACAAAATTAACATTACAAAGCACAGCTATACAGTATTTCAGACTTTCACATTCAAGGAGGACACTTATTGATTACAATAAAAATTTTTAAGTAAACTTAAATTTATTTGTGAACAAGTACTTTTCTCCTCTGTGTGCCTTACATTCATCCCAACAAATGAAATGCACATTCAACATTTAAGTTCTGCATAGAAATTGCTAACTGTGCTGAATGTTTGCACATTTGTTTCAATGAATAACCTTTTCTTAAAAATTCTTCAGTATAACAAGACTAATATTGCATGCTTACTTTAATACACTATAAATACACTTCAGAACAAATTTAAGAAAGTCATGGTTTAATTTGTATATTTGGTAGTTACAATTACATGTTTATTTAGTTTCCTATATAAAGGATGTAAACAGGCATATCAAATTTATACGGTAAAACTCATTTAGTAGAACACAGATACATGTATTGCGAATTCAATCTATATATCTAAGTTATCTTGTTTCTCATGCTTTATAAATTTTAAAAATCTTTTAACGGTCATAACAAATTATGATTTTAGCAAAGTAATTTCATAGGCCTCAGTGACTTTTCTATAACCGAGTTTTACTGCATCATTGTTAATGCTAATATTTAAGAAAGTATTCACTTTTTTCTTGTACACATGTAGTTGATCACTTCCACCTGATGTTTTTCCAGGTTCTCATGAAAAGTGTTTCATTTTGCAGTTTGCACCATTCCGCTACAAATACCCGGTACTTTGCCGATGGGACTGACATCAATCAACGCCTCACTGTGCCTCACAACACTGATAATTTATTAATTGGAAGAGAATTTCCTTTGGAACAAATTGTTTCAACATTTTTCATCAACAAGTTGATACTGATGAAATTTTGTTTGACGTAAGCTAAGGACATTCCAAGTTTTTTCTCTGTTTGCGTCCACCCACCTCTCAGAAACCTACCTACCTATTTGCAAAGAACACAAAGCCAAAACATAAAATACACTCTTAAAAGTCATAAAAATGGTGCCCTTCAAATGATTTCTTAAGCCAAAAAAAGGTGGGATTAAATGCTTAAAATACACACAATATACATTTGTTACAGAATTATTTGGAGAAATTGACAAAATTTAAAAATTTCTACTAAATTAATCAATTTCAGGACTCCTGCTGATGTGTGTTTTTTCTTATATGGGGTGTCATTAACCAAGGCGCACGCAGAAGCTAAACATAGAAAAAACTTGGAATGGTCTAAAGGATAATGAGTACTACAAGTACAAGCCAGATGAAATACAAAAGGGTTGATACAGGTCATTTAAAATTTTCTTTTCTTTGCAGGTAGTGATGAGTGCACTGAAAGAATTCTCAGGATCTCGTCCGACATCATAGGTACAACTGGTCAGTGTGCTTTTTTGGTTATGTAAGCAGGCATATTGTGAAGCCGGTGATATCAGGCATATTGTGAAGGCGGTGATATACGTAGCTCCAATTCCAAATGATGCTTGACTGTTTTCCTTCAGTTTATAAGTAAACTTGGCCATATATATGATGCAGTAACATAGAGACATGTCATGTTTTAAATTACATCTTCCCATTGTCACAGAGTACTGAAATAAAAGCAATTTTGATTTAATATTTTTTTTGTTTTCATTGTATGTAACATAACATTCTACAGGAATTCAAATAAATTACCAATTATTATTAAATGTAAATCTTCTGAAGATGAAGGTTTTGCTTTGTTCGATCTTTTGCTGATAGGGCTACTTAATTACCTTTAATAATGTTATGACAGGATAGGTACATGGCTGGTCTTCATGCTCGATAAGTTCTTGATCAAATCATCCATTGTAAGATGTGCAGACAATAACCTGTAATTAAGCAAGCTTCTGTTACATGTCATTTGAATTTTGGTTATTTTGCACAGTTGTATGCACACCTGATAATAATTAGGTTCCTGACAAATAATGAGATGTTGGTGTAAATCTGGCAAATATCTATTTATTTGACACAAATCAGAATCTTCTTCATTAAATTTCAGCTATAATTTTAGAAGAAAATCAGAATAAAAATTGTTCTTTTTATACACACGCACAACATGTTTTCATTTAAAATTTCTGGTATAAAAATTGTGCATTTGTTATATCTTCATATTTAGGATGTCCCTACCAAGGATAACAATAAAAAAATCGTTTGATGTACTCCGACTGACCTGTCAACATCATCCTACCCATTAGAGTAATTTTTTTCAGCACTTTAATTTTTTTTATTCCCCCCCCCTAATTTCTATAGATGTTTTAAAGCGAAGGTATAATTTTGTCTAATGTCTGTGATTTTTTAATATAACAGTTATCAATTTGTTCAATACTGTAATGCCAAAAAAATTACCTACCAACCAACCTTGATAAAAAGTGGGTTAGAGTAAATCAAATAAGAATATTTTAAATTATGGTCAATGTTGACTATTATATTTGTTATTTTAAAAAAAATTCCATATATGTAATATAGAATTATACATTTAATCAGTATACAAGGCTGTTTCACCCAATTTTAATAGTGAGGTGAGATGACAGTACAGATGAATTATGGGTAAATGTCTAAAACTGTGGGGTAGTGGTTGAGGGTAAAGCATCAATGGACAATAACAGACCTTTTAAAGTTTGTCATTCAATGATTTATCATGTATGAGAATAAATTTTATCCATGTATAGAACTTACCAGCTTTAATAGTGTGGACTTTCAGTAAGATGTGGCATTCTTAACGTTACCTAATTGTATTTCCCATTATGTAGCCCAGAAAAGATCCCATGTTTGTTCGCCCGATTTCTTGTTCGCTCAGATTCTGCTCGACCTAAAACTTGTTCGTACAGGGTTTGTTCGCCGTAATTTAAAGCAGAATAAAATCTTATGAATTTCTTTCCTCATTTTTGTACATTCAAAATAAAACAGACCGTCACTGTGTCCGTCAGACGTTATACATGTGCATGGTCAGCGGTCACACCTATTAACGGCTCAGTCATTTAATTGTTTTCAAAGCAAAACATAGCGCAAATCGTAGAAATAACACGGATGTATCCACCTAATTTACATTGATATTAATCATCTAATTAACTATAGTGCACGCACTTAATTAGTTATTAAAAAAAACTTACAATAAAATCAAATCAAAAATTAATTTATTGCTCTTCGATCGTATCAGAATCTGAGAAAAAAAAATGTCAAGTTCGTAAGGGAAATAAATAGAAAAAAATGATAAACTTGTATGTTAATTTTTAATTCATATATATATACAAGTATATAAAAGCATTGGGTGAACCTCATATAGGGCGAACAAGATATTGGGAGAAAAATATTTCGAGCCAACAGATTCTGCGCTTACAAACATTTTCGAACAGATATATCAGGCGAAAGAACCTGTTACCCCCAGAGAATGCCACGCCCTACTGAAAGTCCAAACTAGGTTGAGAATAGTCCTATGCCCTACAACTTATTTTTTGCATCAATTTCATACCTGTATTTGATTTGCATTTTGAAGAATGTTGATCAAAGTCTTAGATACTGCTTAAAGCAACCACAACCGCATCCATCAGCTGTGTTCCCCAACCGCTTTCTCTTGTACATCTGCTATAGAATAAGTTTTAATGTAATTATGTAACTAAGATCAAGGAATAAATTGAACAGACAGAAATTAAACCAATTGCCCACACCATGTTCAGAGAACATACACTTTCTAATTAAGAAATTTGGTTGTGGAAAAATTGTTATTGAAGTGATATGAATTTTGTTAAACAGCTGTTAAATGTTGAATACAGAGAACTAGCAAAATATGTAAACATCTAGTCCTTGGGAAATAAATGTCCACAAATATTCAATTCTCGATCCACTGACATACAACCGAAAAAACGTATTTTTAATAAATTATTTACCCAAACAAAAGTGATGCAGGCATCATGCAGCCACAATATGATGTTTGTGCCCATCGGACACTAACAAAACTCTTCCTCTGTAATCAGCTGATAATAACATTATTGTCCTCTGATTTAAGAAAATTCTGTTAACAGATTAATTGAATAGATGATTGGGAAACTTTTTCATTCGGGTATGACATAAAACACTTCTTTTTCGCTCAAAATAAACACGAAACAGATGACATTATCTGATTTGTTTACCTGTACTTTGATCGAAATTTTCCTCGTTGACACTAGCACCCAAGCTTTTATGGCACGCAATTCATCCATCGTAAGTCGGAGAACCCTTCTGCTCTGTAAAAAACTACTTAACTTTTTCTCGAAACCTTTGTATAAACCAGAAACATGCTTAAATCAATACACAACTCTATGTTCCTCTCTATGTTTGAGCTGTCCGGAAGTGAAAATTATCGTAAAATCTCGCGAGTCACGTGACGAGACTTTCCGACCCTATCCCTGTCTTATTCATTACGAAGAAACAGTGAATGGCCATATGGAAGGCAAAAGATTTGTTTTTCACCGGTGTGCAAAGACTTTTAAACAACTCAAATTCTCATTTTTTTTTATATTGCCGGTCCTTTAACAGTGCCAAAAATCCAAAAATAGGAAACAAATGCTTACACTATTCTTCTCTATTTTTTTCTCTATATAATTGTAAATTTCATCATACTTTCTTATGAAATTAGCGCATGTCAGACCAGACGTACATGTAAGAGGCGTTTGTGACATAGAATGTTAAATGCGGGGGGGGGGGGGGACTTACAAATATTATATTTTTTTGATAAATTATTCCATTGATTTTAATTAAATTGAGTCAAAACAATGCCCATTCCAAGAATATTGCTAATTCCTACTATGTATTCTACCGCGCAGTGTGTTATACAGGATATTGAATGCAATTAAATACGAATTCCAATAGATTTCAAAAATAAAAAAAAAATATTTTGAATGTAAAAATACATGTATACAGACATGAATACTCACTTTAATCTTTATCGGCTACCTATCAAATCTAGGATATCATTTAAAATTCTGACAAAATGTCACAACTGACCTCAAGTTGTGATGGATTCGTTAAATCGGAATTTACAAACCAAAATAAATAATATTTTGGAAGACCTCCTGTATACCAAGAAACAACAAGATTGATAAAAATTAGCAATAAATTTATCTACATATGTACACTAAACATGAAAACGGCCAAAAGTTCAATCATGGTCATCACTGGACAGATTCACACTTCACACCACGTCGCAATGTATGGTCCACCATATCCAAAAAGTAGCCTCACCACGTACACCAATCCTCCCGTCCAGAACAAAAGCTTAATATACAATTTTGGTAACTGAGCTGTGGCATTTTATACATAAAAACCATACTGTCGGCCCCCAGGTCTTGCTCTCAACGCCGCTACAAAACATCCCTGAATCCCAAGATCACACAGCAGGGGAAACAGTACACACCCAAGTTCACACAGCATGGGTTATGTAAAAGGCACACCCAAGATCACTAAGCATGGGTAAACGATAACTCACGGCGTCCAGACCTCATCTGACACACACTAGCCAACACCCAGTATAAATAACTGACCAAACTAATCATACCGGTTTGACGAGTATACGTTGATAAAAATAGCAACAAGTACAACTCAGTGACCAATAGTGCGTAAATGAAATTATCGATAATTCCTAATGCCAAAATAAAGATAACTCTTACCAATACCTGTACTATCAGCTAATATTAAACATTGACACAATGTCACTTGTGACAATACCTCCCTTTTTTAGACACAAAAGGCAATTTTGTGACAAAAATTGGAAACTATGTACACAACAAATTCTTTATGAACACGAACTTACTCAGGAACAACACGACTCAGAAAATCAGCTCCAATATTATCCACACCTCTAATAACTTCAGTTCTGAAGTTGAACGCTTGTAGAAAAAGAGACCATCTCATCAATCTGCTGTTTGAAGCTTTAGTCTTTTGTAAATGAAGTAGTAGTCTATGATCTGTCTCCACAACAAATGCCCTACCATACAAGTAAGACTGAAATTTCTGTATGGCCCACATGACTGCAAGACACTCCTTTTCCACCACCGAATAACGTTATTCTCTGTCTAGCAGCTTCCGGCTTGCATACGCAACAGGAAATGTACGTCCATCATGCTTCTGCATCAACACTGCACCAACTCCATGGTCAGATGCATCGGTTCTTAAGATGAATGGCTTCGTCAAATCTGGTAATCTGAGAATTGGACTGAAGAGAAACATGGATTATAAACTCTTAAACGAATTATCATGTTCTTGTTTCCAATAAAATTTGTTCGGAACACCTTTCTTGGTTAAGTCAGTTAGAGGAGCAGCAATAGTGGAAAAGTTGGCACAAATTTTCTATAATAGCCAATCAAACCTAGGAAAGATCTAACCTGCTTCTTTGTCTCTGGCCTTGGTGCTTCTTGGATAGCTTTCAACTTCTTGTTGGTTGGCTGTAAGGTTCCTCCTCCAATAACATGACCCAGTACTCAAGTCTCGTCTGCGCTAGCTCACATTTTGAGGGTTTTGCTGTTAATTGCGCTCTCTGTAGTCTCTCCAGCACTTTTCTCAGTTCTGTAGCATGCTCTTCAAATGTTTCTGTGTGAATGAGAATATCATCAACAAAACTATCAGTATGCTCTAAACCTTTGAGAATTTTCCGCATTAGCCTGTTAAAAGTAGCTGGGCTATTTTTATACCGAAGGGCATTACTTTAAATCTGTACAAACCATCTGGTGTTAAAATGAAGTTAAGTCTCTGTCTTTTTTTCTCATTGGAATCTGTCAATATCCCTTATATAAATCGAGTTTAGAAAAGAAACGACTGTTACTAGAGTGTAATTTTAATCATGATTTCATCTGGATCTGGCATTGGTTCTGGATCAAAAATCGTTACCTTATTCAAGTAACGAAAATCCACACATATTCTCTGGCTACCATCGGACTTCTTTGCCACGACAATCGAACTAGCATACGGTGAGTCTGATGGTTCTATGATATCCATGTCAATCATATGCTGTATTTCTTCTCGGACTGCACTTCTGACTGCATACGGTATCTGATATGGTCTGTTTCTAATTGGTTCTTTGGTAGTGAGATGAACTTCATGCTGGATCACATTCGTTCTACCAGGTAGATCTGTTAAAATTTTCTGAAATTCATGTAAGACATCATTAATGGATTCAAGCTGCTCTGATGACAGTGAATGATTTACCTTAACATCTGTGAATGATTATGTTGCCTTCATTGAAAGAAGATGTAACAAATGTTCATTACTTGAGTCTTCTGTTTCTTTCGATTCCAAAAAACACAGGACGCACGAGTTGTTGGGAAGTCTTTGTTCCTTTTCTCTCGAACATTGTATTTCTTCAATAAATTTGCATGAAACAAACGAACATGTCCATTCATATCTATCTGGTAATCAGTTTGTCCTTTTTCTATCGACTTCTTTGAAAGGTCCTTTCCACTACATTAAAAGTTTGTTATGGTCTGTTGGAAGCAAATGCAGAACGAAATCACCAACCTTGAAAGATCTCGGCTTTGTCCTTTTATCATACTGTTTCGTGTAATGGTCTTTGGACTTCTGAAGTTCTCTCTGAGCCAACTCACACGTTCTTGCCAATCGCTCCTGAAGTTCAAGCACATACTGGTAAGTAGTTTTCACTTCTGGGTCCTTCTCCTCCTTTGTCCACAGTTCTTTCAAAACTGCCATAGGTCCCCTAACATTACGTGCATAAACTCTTTCATGATGTTAGAGGTAAATTGCGTACCCATGTCCGACGGAACTTCTTTTGGAATGCCAATTCTGCTGAATATTTCTACCAATGCTTCTGCTACCGTCTCTGTATCGATGTTCTTCAATGCAACAGCCTCTGGTACCTAGTACTGTAATCTACAACAGTCAAAATATATCTATTGCCTTTGTCAGTAATTTTTAATTAAGAAAGCGGACCTACCAAATCTATGGCTACCCGTTCAAATGGTGAATCAATAAGTGGCATTTTCTCCAACGGAACCTTCGTCACTTTTCCTTTAGGAAATGTTCTTTTGCATATGTCACATGATTGGCAATATCTCGTCACGTCACCCTGGATTCCAGGCCAATAGAAATTCGACATTATGCGGTCCAGAGTCTTCTTTGTACCAAGATGTCCGCCTAGGAAACTGTTGTGCGCAATCTTCATAACTCTCTGTCGCAAAGGTTCTGGAACAACAAGTTGTTTATACAGTTTTTCACCACTAACCTTTTTTGAATGATAATGTCTGTACAACAGTCCTCTTTCAACACTAAACCATGTCTCTATATTTTCACCAATGTTCTTCTTTCTGCCAGTCGCTGCATGCTCACGATACACTTTCAAGGAAGATACGTCCATCTAAAGTTGTTTCATCTGATCAATTGTCATATCAGTATCCACTAAATCTGTAACTTTTACTTTTTCATACCTTTGTCTTCTTTTTTCTTTTGATTCCTTGTCTGTACTGCTTAAAGAACTTGATTACACTCTTCCCTTACGTCCTTTCTACACCACTGTGGATCAGGATCCGTCTGATTTCTGGCACCATCGATGTTACCTATAATAAGATCGTAAACAGGTTCTTTCATACATAAAGCATTGATATTACCTGTGAAGTAGGAAGTGTCGACATAGATGGAAGCCTCCTCTACTGTACGAACTGTGCTGTCTATCAGAACACATTTCTGCACTTGCCCAGTCAGCTGATCATCTGTAACCAGATCTCTCTTCACAACAACACCACTACAACCTGAGTCTCTTAATACTTTAACAAAGTTCTCACCGACATAACCCATAGCAACGGGCATCTTTTCACAAACCTAGCAGACGCCTCCAATAACAGGTAGTACGTGTCCACATGCAAGTTTTACAAGTCCATCTATGACACAACACTGCAACAGTTTATGTGTGAGGATGCATGTTGATCCTATGTGAGGCTGATTTTGATGCGATATAGCATTTTCCATTTTGACTCCAGCAAAACTCTGTAAGCTGGAACTAGAATTGTCATTAGATTTTACGCAATTCAACTCACAATTATGCTGACTCTGTAACATCGCAGCCTTTTGGGTATTGTGCAAAGCAGTAACTGCACGAGGAATTTTTTGCTTGGAGACACAGTTTCTTGCCAAATGTCCACTTTTCCCACAGATGTAACATTTTCTCTCACCTTTTGCTGTACTGATCCTTGGTACGCCTGTTGTTTTTGAATGGATCCACTGTTGTTACTCTGAACGCTGTAAGTGCTTGATGGTTGCTTCTGAAAAACTTGTAAGTCTTTAGTGAATGAAGTATAACAATGAGCTTCAATAAATTGATCTTCGAGATTTGACATTTCTTCTACGCTTTTCGGATGTCTTTTTTTAAGATACATTCCCAACTGCTTACTACAACTGTTTAAAATCTGTTCTCTTAAACACAAATCTTTAAGACCGTCATATGTTTTTGGACTATCTGCTAAAGACAACCATTTCTCTTGATTTGATTTGAACATATTTTATTATGTAAAATACAAAATACAAAAATACATAAACCATTTCTCTACATAATTGTTCAGCCTAGCAAAGAATTGTGAAGGATTCTCACCCTGTTCTGGTCTGCTAGATAAGACTTGACACGAAACCTTTCTTCTGTCAGTTGAAAACGCCTTAACAACGCTTGCTTCAAGGTACCATAGTTCACAGCCTCTGAAACTGTAACCCTAGAATACACCTAAAGAGTTTCATCCTTTAGGAGAGCACTAAAATTAATCGCCCATGAAGACTGTTCCCACTTAGCACACGAAGCAAACCTTTCGAATCACTGTAAAAATGAATCAATACAATCTTTAGATTCATCAAACGGAGGTAACTTTGGCAACTTAGCAAGCGATTGAGAAGAAAGACCTAACGGACCTACAGCTAATTTTCCAGCTTTTAATTTTTGTAATTCAGTTTCTTTCTTCAGTTTTTCTAATTCAATTTCGCTTTCAATCTTTCTCGCTTCTCTCTCTGCTGCCCTTTCCATTCTTTCAAAATATTCTCTCTCTTTTCTTTCAACAAACTCAGTTCCTTGCAAACCCGACTTTTCTCCTAATTGTACATACTCCATTGTTACAAAATGCAACGCAACAAAAAACAACAAATGTGAAAATAAGAAAATGACAAAATGCATAAGAAAAAAAAAATTGTACTAAAACTTCGAGTAAACAATTAAAAAATATGACTCAATGTCAAACAATTTTTTTTTTAAGAAACGTATGATTAAAATGCAGGTATACTTGGCTAACAGGAAGTCTATCCCACCGCTGCCACCAAAACGTCACAACTGACCTCAAGTTGTGATGGATTCGTTAAATCAAAATATACAAACCAAAATAAATAATATTTTGGAAGACCTCCTGTATACCAAGAAACAACAAGATTTATAAAAATTAACAATAAATTTATCTACATATGTACAATAAACATGAAAACGGCCAAAAGTTCAATCATGGTAATCACTGGACAGATTCACACTTCACATCACGTCGCAATGTATGGTCCACAATATCCAAAAAGTAGCCTCACCACGTACACCAATCCTCCCGTCCAGAACAAAAGCTTAATATACAATTTTGGTAACTGAGCTGTGGCATTTTATACATAAAACCATACTGTCGGCCCCCAGGTCTTGCTCTCAACGCCGCTACAAAACATCCCTGAATCCCAAGATCACACAGCAGGGGAAACAGTACACACCCAAGTTCACACAGCATGGGTTATATAAAAGGCACACCCAAGATCACTAAGCATGGGTAAAGTATAACTCACGGCGTCCTGACCTCATCTGACACACACTAGCCGACACCCGGTATACATAACTGACCGAACTAATCAAACGGGTTCGACGAGTAAACGTTGATAAAAATAGCAACAAGTACAACTCAGTGACAAATAGTGCATAAATGAAATTATCCAAATGCCAAAATAAAGATAACTCTTATCAATACCTGTTCTATCAGCTAATACTAAACATTGACACAATGTCACTTGTGACACATATGTATAACTGTTCAGTGGACCAAGCATTTAATTAATGGAACTTTTGTCAAAATAAAATTCAAATAAACAATTGGGTTTTCCAGAATTTCCAAAGACTGTTATACAGTCCCATTGAATGTAAGAAAATAGTTCAGCGACTGGAATTTTAGTAACAATGCACATGTACCTAAGATTATAAGAACGAACTACATTTGCATATTAATCAATCAAGAGAAAGTGGGCGCACTAGATGGGTAGTCTGCAGGAATCATTGACACGAAACAATTCAGATTTAAATGTCCAAGCACCATGTAGTTTTATTACATATCTTATACAATAATATGAATAAACCTAGAGACTTCATTGGTATGGATTTCTGTCTTATGTTTGTTTATTTGTAAATATTTTTTTTTCAATTAGCAGGTGTCACGAAAGAACTACTGGATACATTTAATAGATTATAATAGAAGTCTAACACTAAACAATTGTTGTGCTCAGTTTTCAAATGCCCTGAAAATATTGAATGTAACAGAACGATCGAAGTTGCTAGATTTTTTAAAAAATATATTCAATATTTTTTCATCAGGTGTTACTTTGTAGTTACAAGTCCATGTATGTTTATTTTAATTTGGGAACGTTAGCACTATAAATGACAAAATGTGAACGCATTGAAAAATAAAACAATTGATGTAAAATAATTTATAAAACATAATTTGCAACTTTACTCAAGGAGTATTTTTTTTACTATCAATTCAAACATTTCAAGCAAAAAGAAAAATAATAATAAAAAAAGACATAGATTTAAATTACACGAGGACTCCCATGCCGATTTCAATAGTCCTCGCCTACTGACCTTAACACAAAGGCAGCCGCACGATATTTACATGCATATTTGACCTCCTTAGCATTAGATACAGAGACAGATGCACAGAAATTTGCATGCATATTAGGCCTCCGTAGCTCCTGTCCTATCAACCTGCCTAATTTACATTCCGGTAAAATTATTAAGAAATCAACTCAATATTTGTATACAATGTTACTGCGTGTACAACGCCATTGAATACATTTATGTAAAAGAAGGCGTTTAATCAAATAAATCAGTCTCAGAGAGAGGCACATTGCGTCTCATAAACACGGAACTGGGTTTCCTTTAGCAAAATGTGGGAAGGAGGTTTAATTTTGAATCTGGTAAAGACGCACGAGAGGAACATATCATATTTCTATGGCAATACAGAGACATAGCATCCTTTTTAAATTTTTAATAGGGGTCAGAGAAAAAATACTCACCAAAAAAAACTTTGCACAAACAAAAAGATATTTTTTACTATTTTGTGAAGGAGGCAGGGGGGGGAGGGGAGAGCAAATTTTATTCATGTACGTAGACTACTCTTCGATACCATTATTTGACGGTACCACAACAAAAGAGGGAGTTTTCAATGTAGAATTTCAAAAGTAAAATTTTATGTATAGGGGAAGGGCTCTGTTGCTACTTGCAAAGAACATGGTTCACTTTTGCCATATTTGGCCCTGTGAATTTCTGAAAAACTGAAACTACACAGTTTTTGTTAACAATGCATTGAACGTCAGTTAGATATTTGGTGATTGCGTATCTATCAAAAATGACGTAATTTTCTGGTTAGTCAATGCATTATGACGTCACGAAATGTGTCAGTTTCCTAATATTCTGAAAAAGTCTACAAAATCGGCCAACTTTTAAAACTATTTTTCGATATTTAATATACAGCGCAACTTCTGATCTAAAATATGCAACTAGTAAATGATAGAACTGTGTCTGAGGATTAAAAGACATGTTTTATTTTTTAGATCAGAGAGTGCGCTCATATTATTTTTCTTCACTGAAAGTACGCAATTATACCTGTTTACCTACAAATTCAAAAACATTGCAATTTCATAAAGCCAGTTCTACGAGACCTGGATGTTTAAGAAAAATCCTCCTATTTTACTTTTTGATCGGACACATATTTTGGGTTTCCCGGCCACAGGAAAACATGGACTTTTTCACCAGTTATAACCATATTTTTTCTAGCCATCCAGTTTGGCCCTCGCTTTGCTCGGCATCAAATTGGTACTCTAGAAAAGTGTACCAACATATACTTGGTAAGAGAGGGAAGCCCGGTAGGCTTTTTGATAAAGTTGACCAAAAAGAAACTAAAAATAGGACTTTAAAAGGCATGTTTCCTGACAAAAATTAAGTAAGGAGATTTATATAATCATTGGATGACGAAGAAACGGGGTCTCGGTGATACTAACGAGGGGCTCGCGAAGGTTTTATTCTAAAGGGTTGTTTATACCATGGATACATGCTATCATTTTTTGTATCGCCATTGGTTTCAGAACTCAACATTAAAGTGCACTAATGACTCAAAATTTATTGCAATTTAGTGCGTACTATAATGAAACTGCAGAAAAATGTAATGTTTGACATTTTGCCTTGATAACATAATTACTATGATTTGATGGATTTTTTTTTTGGACTCCAATACACTTATCGTCAACATGTTTTCTTAATTCTGTCACATTTGTTTGAATGTTTCTGCTTTCCGAAAAAAAATCAATTGACAGACAGGAGAGCTTATGTGTCATCCATTGAAAAAAACTGTATAGTTTTGGCGCTTGGTTCTGGATCAATTCCTTTAATTTCTTACTTTGATTGCAATAAAGCTAGATTTAAACAAAATCCTTAACTTTCTCTTCTATAAAGTACTCTTGTAGTTGAAATCTGCACGAAGCGCCTTGGACGGAATAATCTTGCAAAGCAAAATGGCAGTATAAATAGACGAAATTTTCAATGATATCAATGTCAGGGCCTGGAGGGTTATTTAAAAGAATGTTTTGTTTTGGAAACAGTGAAAAAATATGTCAGGAAAACACGGCTAGTAATATTTTGTAATGACGTTTTCATGGTTTTTAAAGAAATAAATCGAGAAACAGCGCACTTTTCAATGGCACTATAGCTCTCCGGTCGGTCAATATATTTTTTCGGAGAGGTATAGTTCTGCAGCTAGTCTAAATGCAGACTAAAATTTTAATGATCATTAAGGACAGATGATACAAACATTTTAAAATCATGTCCCACGTTTAGAGAAGTGGATACTTCGTAGAATATTTTCTCCCAAGAACTGGAAAATGAAATAGACATGGAAAATATAAGGATGCAATATTTCAATAAAATAACATATATGAACAAATAACACTCAATAAAGGTTTACACGTGAAAACAAAATTCAGAATATGTAAGCTTGGTGAAAAGTGTAATATGAACGTAAAAAGAAATATACCAAGCCAGGTGAATTTTATGAGGAAAAACAAAATGACAAAAAATAGCAATATCACATAGGCAAATTTTCACCATTTTGCTTTTCCTAATAAAATTCACATGGCTTGGTATATTTTCCTTTAGTTTATATCACACACTTAGCACCAATCTAAGATATTCTAAAATCTGTTTTCGTCAGTAAACCTTTACTGATCTGTGTGTTTTATCTATATTTGTAATTTTATTGTAATGTATTTAACATTTTCCAATTCTATTTCATTTTCCACCTCTTAGGAGAAAAAATATATAAATTATCCATTTTTCTAAACCTGTGACTTGATTTTAATTCTCCTCCAAAGGAAAAATTTGTTTGTATCATCTGACCTTAATTTATTGGAGAGTAATGATATTTTGCTCCTTTTTATAGAATTGGTTTTATCTCATATGTCATATAAAGCGTAAACCCTACAGCGTAGGCACGTGCCATTTTAGAATTCAAGTGACACAAGTAAATACATCAAAGTTGTACTACTCTTGATTTTTAGTCATATTCTAATTAATTTTTTTGTATATGGATAGAATATCTACGTTTCTCAAACTGCTGACTTCATTTGTATACCTTATTCTCTAATAATGTACTGGGTAAATAAATTTGATTGAAAAGCACACGATTAGTTGCCATTACTGTCGTTTTAACTTCTTAATTTATTATTGACAAACTGATCTTTATTGACCACAATATTTTTAAATTCCTTGTGTCGCCCGAGTGACGCAGTGGTTAGAGCGCCTGCATTTCTATAGGAATATTTACCAGCATTATACCAAAACAATGGAATAAGTCCAAAACAAGTAAGGCGAAAATACCATGTCGTGCATAAAACGAAACTAGAGGGTCCACCACCACTGATGCTATAGCTGTCGATACTAACACTCAACCATTTGATTTTCCTCCTGAAACCTTCGCTGTCTTAATCCAATCTATAACAAACTCAGTCATGGAGAAGTTGTTAGCAGAGATAAATTAACCATTGCTACAACATCAGGGGTAGTATATCTGTTCATAATATAGGGGGAGAAAGGGGAAATAGTGTTACCACTACTTCAAGCAATAAAATTATAGCTTAACAGCAAGCCTTTCTGGGTCAGATTAAATAATTTTTTCTATAATTGTAAAATTCTTCAATTTTGTTTGCACCAGCTGCATGCAATTCATAATTTTTTTTATAGGGGGAGGCAATCAGAGAACTTTTTTTACTAACCTGTAAAAGATGACAAGCAAAAAAAGTTAATTGCTAATTGCCCAAAGTTGAAAATCCTATTTCGCGAGGGTGGGGGTGGGGGGGAGCAAAATTTTTTTTTAATGCCAACTTTAATGAACATTTCATATAGTATAAGTAATGTTGGGGAAAAAAGGGGCAGGCCCCCCAGGCCCCCTGTTGCTACGTGCCTGTACCTTGGCGTCTACACACGATGTTTTCAATTCTACATGATTTAAGATGTTCCCCTGATCCTACTTAGAATATATATTTCACCTACTTTTTATGATATATATAAACAGCTTCCTGCAATTGGACTTGTGACTTTGGGTGCAGTGTTGCTCAACGATAGCCAGATGAGAGGCTCCTTGGTGGATCCGATTTATGTACATATCTACATCCTGGGACTTAACTTTGTGGAGCTCATCAGGGCTCTAGGGGTTCTTATGATCACCCTTGGAATGTTAGAGTTCATTGTAAATATGTCGGCGGTAATTGGGGACTGTGTAGTACAAAACAAGACTAAGAGTGGGTTGGTAATTATCTTATTATCTGTTTTTGCTCAGTGGAAAAAATATATATTGTTTCTACAATTTTTGCAACCAACTTTGTTAGATTGAAGGTTGTTTTAAGTTCGGTCAAGATAGTTGCTTTTCCATTTACTACCATTGAAAACTATTGAATACTTCTATCCTACATTTTATAGCTTGAGTAGTTATTCATACTCCCCTAAAATGTTCGTTAGAATTATATGTGTCAATGATCAAAGATCTTAGTTTATTTCAAACTGTTTGTATAATACTGAATAAGGAAGTGTAAAAAACATATTGTAATGAAACACCGATTTCCGTTTTCAAGGTAATCGTTATAACAGGCGTGTTGCTGGCTCTGAAGATTGTCTGGCTTGGATTGTGTATAAAGTTGGTCGTTCAGGTACTTCAAATTTAGCATACTAAGTATATGATGCAATGATGCATTGAAAAAAATTTGCATACTTACATAACCTTGAAGGCGAATAGTTAAGGGAACAGGCCTCACTTTTTACCACATATTCCTATTTTTCTGTTTTCCCTTCTTCAAAAACAAGTTTTTAAGTTTGTTTATTTTTTTCCACTCTGACTCATAACTTGAAATTCATTGTTTTTGAGCTGAAAAATAATTGTTGTATAATGCATGAGAGATATTACATGTAGGTTGCAGCGTGACTGAAATTTTTTATTTATCTCATTCGTTTGCTTTTTAGAAACATCGATTTTTAATTTCTTGATATATACGAGTTACATGTCCATTTATTTGGGGGGAGGGTATGTATTTAGCACTTATTTTTATGCAAAGTAACATAATAATATTTTTTCTATCTGAAACGTTTTTGTAAATGTAGATGAGCGAAGATCTTCGAATTCAACTTGCCAATTTACTGCGAAGTTTTTCATATATCAGAGGACAGTGGTCGTATTTATTTGGTGAAGTAAGTAAAGTTATCTTTATTTTTAATGGAAGGTAAAAGGCCCATTGCCCAATACACGTATATGTGTCACCTTTCTCTTCTACATATACTGGCTATCGCCTTAAAATACCCTTACGGTTTTAACAACTATGGAGTCTATATTTCTGCATTAAATGTGTGTCTCAGAGTTCTCAAATTACATACTAAAAAATAATTCCAAATTCATCTTTTGTTAATATGAAAAGTGTGACGATAACGAACAGAGTTCGATTTAAAAAATATCTACAAACAATACAAATCTTTAAACAGACCCTGGAAATTCCAGAGTTGGGATCAGAAGCATAGGAGGAGGGAACATCCCCTGTTGACCTTTAACACACGACGTGAGCCCCATGTATTAATCAGGTAGACTAAATACTCTGTAGTCAATTTCAGTATAAAAATAAGCTAATTCAGATATTGGTAATCTGTGTCCAAGCTTTAGGAAAAAAAGAAGAGCATGCGCGGATCTGTGAGGGGGTCGAAGGGGAAGAGACACTTTAAGAAGGGCAGGGGGTATACGGACTTATTGTATTAAATTTCATTGCAAAAACTCAAAAGTTTCTTTAGATATTGCCTGGAAATGAAAAATTTACACTCTCACTCACACCCTCCCTCACACACACACACACACACACACACACCCTTTTTGACCTCAAAGTGAATATTAGGGGGGGCTAATGAGTTTGGTTTAAAATTTTACTAAAAAGCTAAAAGGCTTTTCAAGATATCGCGCGGAAACGAGGGTGTTACAGACAAACAGGAATACAGACGGACAGCTAAGGACAGACAGACCGAAATAAATACCCCCCCCCACACTTTCAGTGAAAATGGGAATAACAAAGGCCTAACAATTGGTAGTACATGCATTATGTCTGAAACATACGACCCAATTACAGATTATATATTTGATAACAATGTCCTTAGAACGACCATAGAATTTACGAAATGGAGACTTGTATGGAAGGGAATTACCTCCAAAAGTCTATGTATCTTCCTTTTATTCTTATTCTGCCTACTTCTTTATGCTTTGTTATTATTGTAATTATATGTCACTTTATTGTTTTCATATTCGTCTTTATTACATTTCACTTTGACTTTTATCCTTCTTCATTTTTTCCTTACTTCTATTTTGCTTTATTCTTGTAAATTCATTCTACCTTTTTTTAAACTTAATCAGTTTCTTAAATGAATTATTCAATCACGCAAACAATGAAGCATATTCAATGAAGACTAATGGAAGTTGTCAAACCGTCAAAATTTAGTGCGGCATTATAACGCTAGGTGGTGTGGTGTTCGCTACGAGTGTTGGTAAAACTAGGTAACTAAACCCAGGTCGGGTTATTTGAGAATTTACAAAACGCCTTAGTACTTTAATTATCAATCGAACTTCTGAAGGCCGGATCAAATAATCCGATCCAATAATGGAAACTCCATAGTTATTTTCTCTGGGCACACAGGAATAGCGGCCTCTTTTTTCAGACATAACTTTATACTATACTGAATATGTTCATTGAAAGGCCGACCCACTTTTTGTAAGAGTAAGGGTCAAATAAGTTTTAGTAGTATAGTAGGAAAAAAATTTGAATTTGATTCTTTAGAAGAAGTTGAATCTAACCCAAAACTCACCCCGCCTTCGAAATAGGATTTCATTGGCATCGGAAGCAAATTGAAAGTGGGGG
>PRKT01000041.1:1663744-1674668 GCA_003671525.1 Saccostrea glomerata | reverse complement strand
ATACATTTTAATTTAAACCTTGTAAATTCCAGGGGGTCCTAACACCCCACCCCCTCTAGATCTGTGCATGGTAGACAAAGTAGGAACTAGGCTTCGTGCATCCAGACATACTGGAAACTCCCTGGTCTTATTTTCAGCGTTGATATTTTATATTAAAATAGCACTTAATTTTCAATAAAGAAAGAAATATCTTTAGTACGCATCGTATTTGTGATCAGCCAGGAGAGCTAAAAAATCTTAGAACTCGAAAATTCTGTTTGGTGGTGGTGAGGGGGGAGGGGTCGTCAACTTATTTTACTCATGCCAAATAAGTACATGACTTTTAATATATGAATTGACTATTAGTACTGCAACAAAAAGGGTAGGGGATGGGGGCAACAAGTCTTTCGCTGAACTTTTCCAGAAGTAAAAAGTTACGTTTAGGAAAATGTTTCGTGGCCACCCAGCCCTCTACCGGCGAAACTTACCCCATAGGAGGTCGTCCACCCGGAAGTCAGTATATATATTGAGACTTTGGTGGTTTGATTGTACATTGTATAATGTCCCTTGCGAGAATTTTTAACTAAAAAGGAGAAGCCACATCTTGTCGGTGGAGAGCTGCAAATTTGTCCTATATACGTCTTGGCACTGACTTATAGCCATTGAGCAGTGAGGGATCTTTTTTCGTGCCAGCCCCTACTGCGACACGGGACCTCGAATAACAAGGTCTAGATTTCATCCGATGGATTGAACTCCACGTCCAACAGTGGGATTCTTACCCACGACTAGTCCGAAAAATCTGACGTTTTCCTGGCTTTTTTACGATTTTTATATTTTACATGCCAGGTCCTGGCATGTAAAATATAAAATCCTGGCATGTAAAATATAAAAATCGTAAAAAAGCCAGGAAAACGTCAGATTTTTCGGACTAACCCACGACGTATTGATCGACTCCTTACTTCTGCACTTCGTGACTCTAAAGCAGACGCCGTAACCACAGTGCCACGCGGGGTGGGGGGGGATCATTATCCATATGTACTCGTGAATATTATCTATGTTTACATATTGGTTAAAATGATTTAATTATAAAGCACTTTTAAAATGATATTATTTTAATATTTATTCATACATGTATCATGTGTATAGGACGGATAACTTTTCTTCAAAAACTGAAAACGTTTGTATATATAAACATCGTTTTACTATTAAAAAAACTATTCGGGGGAGGGGTTGCTATGAAGGGGGGGGGGCGAATTGCTATTTATAGCGAGATTTCCCACGGAAGACTAGCTATACCCCGGGGGAAGTCCCACTGTATAGTCTTCCGAAGGAAGCATCACTATGTTGTCAGTCTTCCAGGAGAAATCTTACCATTTAGCGAGACTTCCGAGGGAATGGCATGTATCGGGTACATACCTGAACTAACAACAAACATCATTCATTTAAAAATCTAAGTTCCATTGATAAAAGTATTAAGGCAGAAAATTGGAAAAAACTCGAATAACCCCGGCCCGGTTTGCTTACCTAATTTTACCAACACTCTTAGCGAACACCCCTGCCACCTAGCGTTATAATGCGGCACTAAATTAGGACAACTCGTATTCGTCTTCATTGAATATGCTTCATTGTTTGCTTGATTGAGTTAACGTTCGTAATAGAGATAATCATTTAAGATACTGTATCAATTTCAAAGAAAATAAAATGACTTAACAAGAATAAAGAAACAGAGAAGTAAGGACGAAATGAAGAAGGATAAAAGTCAAAGTGAAATGTAATAAAGACGAATATGAAAACAATAAAGTGACATATAATTACAATAATAACAAAGCATTAAGAAGTAGGCAGAACAAGAATAAAAGCAAGATACATAGACTTTTGGCGGTAATTCCCTTCCATAGACTTGAAATGGGTTGTTGAAATCCCAATAACATCAACTTATATGTCGTATTCGGAGAGTTTTCTTAAGTATTGATAAGTTATATAAATAATTTAAAAGTTAGGAGATGTACAGACCCTGTGCAAGTGATAGCAGGGTATAACAAAAAAAATATTGATGATTGAAAAGCTAGAGTCATCTAGTATGTTACACATTTTATGTCTATAATCAGTGATTGAAACACCCTTACATGAAACATCTGTGGAATACTCTGTGGTGTCTTTTATTTCAAGTTACTGGGATGTATCGAATCGACGTATCATTGTTAGTAATTATTGTAAATTGATAAAACGTCGTCGATATATCGAAATATTGTGTTGAAGACCACCTCAACTTTTTATATAAATGTATCCCCTTAGGAATTTAAAACGTTTTGTCTATCATATAAATAAAAATTAGATTTTATTTGATTGTGAGGAACGGTGCATAAAGTGTATATGTTCCTGTAAACTCTATTTAAAAAAACAAATATAAAAACATTCCTATTGTGTCCTTATAGTAGAACAAGGAACCATGATTTGACAATACATTTATGGAAATGTTTGTATATTAACTCTAAGGTAATAAGGATAACACATCAGTGGCCTTATATCTAATGGTTCTTTGGAACATCTCTTAAAATAGTAAAGTAAACTCATATCGCCTTTGAACATTAATATTAACATAATAATTGAACGCCTTTTAACCCCAAAAAAAACTGTGTAGCAAGTCTTGAAAATTTATCCAAATATTTGGCATAGTAAAATGTAAAAATTACCTCCTTTGATTAGAAATTTATCCTGGGGATGTTAGCTAAACAGGGGCAAAAGTCTGATTATTGTATATGGTCATATTTTTTCATTTTTTCCTCATTTTTGTGTATTTTTAAAGTATTTTTTTCTTGAAGAGAGATTACCCGTTTTCCTTGGTTTAAGGAAAATTCCACAGGGAATTGATTTCGTGGTTGAAAAATTGTTCAGTAGTTATACCGGTATATGTGAAGAATTGCATTTCGTGATGGACATAAATTTGTGGATCTCTTCATACCTTGAAATCCACGAAAATTAGTGATTTCACATAATGTTATTACGCCACGAATAATATATTTTGTCTCATTTCTTTCTAGCTGCAGTGTTGTGGACTGAACTCTAGCAGTGATTTGTGTACTCTAACTTCCAGCTACACTATTTGCACTTTTGGACAACTTCCGCATACATGTTGTCACACTCTCTACCAAACGCCAGAGAGCTCCATAAACTCCGACATTTATTGCTATTCTGTACAAACGGTAAAATTTTTATACTATTCGTTAAACTAACAATCACCTTCAAGGTGTTGTTCTTTTTTGCTGGACATTTTTTGTTTAATGTCTTACCTTTTATGCCCTTATTTAACCAGAAAAATTCTTAACTGCTGTAAATTTCTACGACCTGACTTCGTTTAACTAGTCGCTTTACTCCCATTTAAACGAATAAAAGAAAGGCTAATAAATTTAGATGTAAACTTTTGATTATACTTGAATTAATTTTTTTTTTAAATATGATTTTCCGCCATATACAATAATATATTAAATATATTATTCCTACTTTGTAAAGCAAGCAAAAATTAAATACATACCGGGAGATCTGACATAATGTCTGTAAAACACAAATGGAAATTGCTGAAGATAGGAAAATCAAAGCAAAATTAAAAAAAAATTATCATCTTTACGAGTATATTAACCTTAAATAAATCATTTAGAAATATTACTTTTGTTATTGTAGGGTTGCCTGGATAAAATACAAAATATTATTGGGTTTTATACCACCGGCTTTTTTATTGCTATTTCCATTTCAATTCTTTTTGGGGTAAGTGATTTAAAATTTACGAAACATGAAGTTAAAAAAGTCACTACGACTTGATATTTTGTAATTACCTGCTATGTTTCAGGGTTTATCTGTTTTGTTCACAATTTTCCAAATACGTTCTATGCCTTCAAAAGATGTTCACGACAAGCACAATCTAAAGAACGATTCCCCCGGGGGACCCAGAGATGAGGAAAACAAAGGCATCTGCAAACAATGTTTTCAGTATTGCACAAGGTAAATTAATTATATGTGTGGGTACATACATGTATATACATAATTAAAAAAAATAGTCCATCATTCCTTTAAAAATCAATTCTCAGCTGAGTCCGTCATGTGACCTATTGCTTTTATCGGTCGTTACCTTTTGAAAATTTACAGCTTCTTCTTTTGAATCACAGAACTGAAGGATGGGAGTTAAAATCATATAAATAAATACGCTATTTAAAATCTTATTCCTACTACTGGACATCCATCAGTCAAAATCATTGTAATGTACTAGTGCTCAGCATTAAATCCTCTACAAACTTTGTGAAATACATGACCCAAGAGTCAGGGATTCTTGTGTTAAGGTCCTTGTGTAATGATCTTACAGTGAAAATGCATAGATTCTTTAAGAACTCTCTCCCTATACATTTAGCTACGGAAGCCCATTAGTGCCATCCTGTATATATATAAAGGAAAAACAATATAAGCAAACCTCGATATATAAAGGCAATGCAATATATATAAAGAAAACCTGGATTTACGAGGGCTGTTCGGAAATTATTGAGACAATGTGTATATATTTTTCTTTCTAATAAACGTCTTTTGGTGAAAATGTGCATATACGTTTGACAAACACTAAGAATTAATAAAAGCAAGAAATATTTTATAAATATTAAATTGCTTCTTTTCAGTGGTGTATAAATGTGTCAATGGTAGAGGGACCCGGCGCAGTCACGAAATCAGATATTGAAAATATGTGACACCATCCATCAAATTTCAAATATTTGTATATAAAATTTATAGGTCCATTATCCTAAATTCCGTACAGCCACCAGACCCCTCTGCCTTCTACTGCGCCCCCCCCCCCGTTACGAAATTCCTGAATCCGCCACTGTAAATGCTCTTCTTCTCAATTAGGGGGGCCGACTATAGTTTCCATTGCGCAATATTTCGCGCATCATAGTAAAATGAAGCGTATTTACTTTTTTAATGCAACTTTTTTCGTTTAATTATTAAAATTTAACAAAATTAAGAAATTATAGGTATAAAATGTAATTACAATTTGATATAACTGATTTTTAACCGGTTTTGCAATTGATAGGTAGGTTGACGTCGCTGCAGTGTCTTTTTGACGTTATGATAATCTGTAGCTCTTAAAGAAAGGGGTAATAAAAATATTATTAAAGAAAAAGTAATAAACATACTCCCTTGAAATTTAAAACACAGAAATTTGAGAAAATTTCCAATATTTAAATTATATTTTCATGTGAATTAATTTTGTACGTTATATTAAGTACTACTCTATAAAAATAGTAAAATTTGCTAATTTTTTGTATTTTGAGATGCCCCCTCTGGAAACAAGACGGTAGAATTTTGTGTTTCTTACATATATTGTTTAATATAGTATTACTCATCAAATATTATAGTTTGAACAAAATTTCTATTGTAGTATTTGTATAATTTGCTCTAAAGTGCTCAAAATTGGCATTTTCCTATATCCTATAGTAAATGAACCTGTATTTCGAGACGGTCCCTCAAAAATACCTGGACAGTAGATTTCCCCCAAACTTTGCATGTACACTGAAATTAATGTAAGTTATATATGGTATAAAAATGAAGAGTTTCGCTATTGTAGTTTTCACACAATGAAACTATAGTCGGCCCCCTTAAGTGCATTATTTTAAGTACGGTAATGTTACAATTACGGCTCATTGGTATATGCATGTACAAACAAAATAATAATAACAAGCAGTCTGAGAGTATTGCATAAGCAATACATGTCCCCTACCGGGTTCCCCTTTTTCTTCAAGACGTCATTTTAAAATATGCAAAAGTTATGTCCAAGGTAAAACTGCATGATTTTTAGGTAGTGAATGCCTTAAACCTAATAAAATAATCCACATTAAGACGAAAATTCAACTCATTTTTTCAACGTCTTTTTATGTCGACAATCGGAAGTTAGCGCAGCACGAACCCGATCTTAATTAAACAAAAGTGAAAAATTCAAAATGCCATAATTCTCTCAAAAATCAATGAAGCGAAACGAAATTCATACTTGACCTGTAACTCATCATCATACACTCACATACCAAATACCAGCTCAATATCTGCAAGCGTTTAGAAAAAAAAGTGACAGACGGGGACAGACAGACGGACGGACAGACAGACGGACGGACGGACGACGCAGAGGAAACCTATAGTCCCCTCCGGTTTCACTGGTAGGGGACTAATAAATACATAGCATCATTTTGCCGATCCTTGGAAAGTTATAAATGAGTACTGTATACTAGTAACTGATCCCCCCCCCCCCAGGAGTTAATCTGTATATAATCTTGATGGACAGCCGAGCTCTGCAAATCACGCAGTGGAAAATTTTCTCTTTATATATATCGCATTTCTCTTTATATATCGAGATTTTGTTTATATATTTCCCATTTCTCTTTATGTATATTCAGGTTTTGTATATATATATCGCATTTCCTTTGTATATATCCAGGTTTTGTTTATATATATCTCATTTCCTATATATATCGAAGTTTGCTTTTATATATTGCTTTTCCTTTATATATACAGGTTGGCACTAATGGGTTTCCGTATTTAGCAGATAAACTATGCGCATGATTACGGAGAGTTAGGATGCCTTCTCCGAAATTGTGAGATTTGATGTCAGAGATTTGATATGTGTTGGGCAGGCCCTCTAATAATTATACCCATATGTAGAAAATGCATTATTTGTATTGACAATCTCAGCTCCTACGTATTCAATGAAGTAAGTGTATTGTAGTGATGATAAAGTTTGCCTCTTCCAAAATTGATCCGTGCGCCAGGGTATCTCTTGTTACTGCTAAACTCTATAAATTGAAATTTAAAAATTCATAGATTCTTTTAAAATCTTCTTTCGTGTCCCTGAGTATTGAGCAAACAAACCAAGGCGTTCAGATTTAAACCAAGAGCATATTTATGTTGAGAAAATGTGTCTCTTCCAAAATTGTGAATTTCATGGCCCCTGGATAAGGGGTTCTAGTGTTGGGGTGGGGCAGTACTAAATATAAAGAATGCATCAGTCTTTGAAATTTATTTTCTTTGCCCCTAGTCACCAGGAGGCAGACAGAGTACAAAGTTGTTAGAAACAATGGTTAATTTTTTCTTTTTTAGTTCTTAATCACTTGCATGGTCAAATCTTCGAACGCTTCTAGGTATGGTCTGACTTCAAACACATGGTTCAGGTCGATTTATGATGCAATATTAAACTGACAACTGTCAAAAAATCAATTGCAAATATTCTTTTTTATTTCAATCAATGCAAAAAGTTTCGAAATTGAAAGAAGATGCCAATCCCTTATTATGACATGAAACGATTTTTCCACGTTTAATAGATACGATGTTCTAAAAAAAAAAGTATGTAGAAAAAAATATATTGAGATGTCGCCTTACTAGTAAGGGGAAACATAAGAAACAGACGGAAAACAAAAGAAAAAAGAACAGAGTTAAACTACTGCTAATAAACTAAATGGAAGAACTTTGGAAAGGTTGAGAAGCATTTTCAGTGATATTTTAGAGTCTCTATTTACCATGTCTACACTTGTCTACACTTGTCTACACATTCAACTAGTCACTTCTGAGCTTCATCTAATAACTGTTCGTTACATGTGTCTCCATATATTTCATCTCGGTAAAATTTACTTAAAATATTACGTCTTACTATATCTTGCCACAGCCACTGTGTACTGTATGTTGTTTTTAGAACTCTTGGTATGCTTTAAATGCATTAATTATGCATTCAATATCATTTCATTTACTTTTTTAAAAAGTTGTTTTTTAATTTCACATACGTATGTCACATTTTAAGAAGAAAGATCACCAATATCGAACTACGAATTGGATTTTTTTTTCTTTTTTAGCGATTTCCCACAGTTGATTCTGATGCTTGCTGCGATTCTTTCTGTTGTTAGTATTGTTATTTTTGGAAATATATGATATTGAATAGTAAAATAGACTTTCCATGTTACAATGTATATTAAAATACATGTTTTACCGTATTTTTTTCAGTTATTCGGTGGCATTTTCATAATGGAGGGGATATTTCTCACCTATGATAAAGTTTTTAACCATGATATGATTAAAGATGTAATATTCAGCTCCCTATCATTTGACGGACTGAAATTCAATCATATCAGAACATCATTGTGTGCCTTCATGTTTTCTTGTGGAATAATTCTTATTATTTTTTGCGGAATTGGGATGTTCACACTCAGGAAAAAATCAAAATGCTTGCACGTCACAGTAAGTTTAGAGTTTGGATTATATTTTGTTCTTTTTGGCCAGAACTGTACTTTGCATATGTAATTAAATGAGTTTACAAGTGAAAAGGATACATGTATCTCCGATAGTCTCTTATTTAGTTCCCAGTTCATAAGAACCAAGTTTCATATTAAATATATTATTCATATTGCAGCAAGCAATCCTTGTCAGCATTGTTTTAGCTTTGATGATCATCGGTACTGGTCTGTGGGGAAAAATAAAATACACGGTATTCAGCTTAAATAGTCACACACTTTTTAAGATTAAATTCTTGTTAATGCTTGTTTATGTAAACATTGCTTTTTAAAAATGAATTCATCTGCTTTACAGATTAGTTATAGATTGGGAGATGAGATGACCTTATACCTAAAGAACCATCAATACAACTCTCACTTTTCGAATGTGTATTTATACAGTTCCAATGGGGCCTGGAGTAACTTGTTTGCTGTGGTATCTTTGTTCTACATACAATAACTATACCGTGAATGGCTGGGCTTTGAATAGATTTTTTAATTTTGTTTATTTCCAAATTAAAAATGTGATAAGTAAAGAAATCAGCACACGGTTATCTGGAGTCGCAATAATTCTGTCCTCGTGAAGAAAAAGTAAATTTCAATGGACGCTAAGACCGAAATTTTGACCGCCCGCCCTTCAAAGTTAACAATATTACAATTTCTATTTCCAGGCGGAATGTTGTGGGGTGAATGACTATGAAGGTAGTGAATTGGCTACTTATCTGTCTGGTAACGATAAGTTACCCATTTTCTGCTGTAAAGAAAATCCGTTAACGGAACCTTATAGAACCAATAACGATGATTGCACAGATCTAGTAGATCCTGACCTGTCTTATAACACGGTGAGAAGACTTCAAATGATGTACATAAATGTCAAAATCTTACAAATAATTAATAACTTTTCAAATACAAACTAAATATCGACGGAAACAGAATGTTTGTGTTCTGTGTAGTATTAAAACTGTGTTCGGAGAAAATTTTAAATTAAGTAGTTTGGAATATATTTGAAGTACATAAATTGAAGTACTAGTATATAAAGTTGATTTATTCTCCTCAGTCCTGTAAAGTTGCCCTGATAACAAGACTAGATGCCTACAGCAATACCTTCTTCTCCTGTAGTGGACTGACAATATTTCTCTTGGTATGTATCAGCTATCGTTTTATGTAAAATATACGTAACTAAATTATTATTTAAAAAAACTATCAGTAATTTAATGTACCTAGTAAATATCATCATGATCATTGTGAAATGTCAATTGAGACGGTTTGTTTTAAGCAGTCTTTGTTTCAAGTATTCTTACTATTTACATCAATCCTTCAGTGCAATTTTATATTTATATTGAATACATTTATTGTCTGATTTCTTCCTTTCAGATTATTCAACTAAGTCTTATCATATATAGGTTGATAAAACTCCAGTTTGTCCCTCTTCAGTCAGACAAGTACTTTAGTCTGTTTAAAACTAAAAGAGAATGGAGGTATGAGACTTTATTATGTTTATGGTAATATCTTCAAAACTGGAAGAGTCTAATTCCCAGTTTCTAGTTCTTCCTATTTTTGCCATTTGACACAATGACGTTTTGCTAGTATAGATGTAATACATCGCATAGTTTCATAACTTTATCTCAATCTTTAACTGAAGCAATCGGGTGGGTTTTTAAAATAATTTTACTCCACCTTCGACATGCTCCCTGAATGTAATATATTGAAAATGCATTGAGACTTATGAAATTTCCTATTTCATTTGATATCTAGCAGGCAGACTGATTGTATGGTTTTATTAAATACTTACATTTTACTAAAATTTTGAAATTCAAACCTTTTGGGTCCATTGGTCGAGCTTTAGGATGAGGCTTTGTCAAACATACTGAAATTAAAGTTAAAAATATTAATGATCAAAATCATTCTATAAAAACATATTTTTCAACTATATGCATAACATATTTATAGTACTTTTCTTTGAAGAGTGATTTAGCATTTATATGTTTATTTTGTAGGCAAATTTGTATTCTAGAATGGAGGACATTATTTAGTTTCCTTTCAATGGTAAGTCACCAGCAGAAGTAGCTGCAAAACTGTAGCTCTCTGCTTGAGCAAATTCGGACAGATCAAGTAAAATGCTACAGATCCAAGCGTAAAAGACCTTATATTTTCGCTGCTGCTTTTTTGTCACTCACTTCAGGTATAATTTCTTGTAGTTTATGTGAATGGTATCCGTTCATTTATTATATATTATACTCCTACAATTGATGCTGTTTTTACCTTTCATTGTTCTGAAACAGTCTTTTATGGTTTTGGAATATCGGTTTAAAAGATTCCCATTTCGATGTCTGTTATCACAAACGACCTTTGGAACCGTTAAAGGGCAAATAGAATATCAGGAATAGGAGTTAAAAACTACAGGATATGATTAATTTTCGGATACCATTTTCAAAGCCGGGAAAACCATAGAATACAATTAAGTAAATGCCCCAAAAAATTAGAAGAGAATGTGAAGGTTCGAGCACTGTACGTTGGTGTTCGAAAGTTTTTAGCAGGGTGCAAATTTTGGCTTATTTTGGCGGTTTCAAAGCAGTCTGCTTAAAGTTTTATGTGCTTCCTTGTTATTTAGTTTCTAAACGAAAAGAAATAAACCTTGATCTGAAAACCATTAAAGAAACTTT
>PRKT01000041.1:1647461-1659961 GCA_003671525.1 Saccostrea glomerata | reverse complement strand
TAAGCGTTTTTTCTTCCAAAATTGAGTTAATAAGAATCATTCTTCCATCAAAAGACTTATGAATATCTAATATTTCAAAATTTAAACCTTTTCTAAATAATACTGAAGTTCCTCTACTATATTGCGAGTCAGAAAAGTTGTGTATACTAGTACCAAACCATCTTGCATTATAGCATGCCTCATATTTTTCAATGAAATGTGTTTCCTGTAATAATATAATATCAGCTTTTATGTCAGATAACCAAGTATATAATTTAGTTCTTTTTTCTGTAGAGTTAAGGCCTCTACAGTTTAATGAATAAACATTTAAAAAATTCATGCAAACTTTCAGTAACTATTTGAATGGATATGGTGATTCTGGAGAAGCTTTCTTGATAGTTATTTTGTCACACTACCTGTTCTGCCGCGTCGAGATGGCTGGTTGCGTTGAGGCAAGGCGCGCTCACGTTTTGATCTGGCAATGCTGGTAACAATGCGTCCCATGACGTTTTTTCCCGGCCAGGAGGTGACAGAAGAGTTGTTGGTGCCACGTTTGTCCAGCCCTGATCCCCAGTAATCATCATACGCTGCTTCTACGAATAGGGTTGATTCGCTGGATTTAAGGACGCTTTCTTTGAATTCCAGGACTTGGTCGAATTTTGTCTCTAGAATTTCCTTCATGACTTCGTCACGCTGAAGCAACCAATCATCAGATGTGGTAACCTTAGCTCCGATACGTTTAGCCTCTAAAGCGGTGGTAGCATTGCGCACAGCGGAGGCATTGACGACGTCTCCATTAAAGAAACTTGCTATACGGTATTATTTGGGTGACTGCTTGAGCCTTTTGCCAAGAAACCCTTGGCTAGCGAAGATGCTGTCAAATGACTAAGCTTGTTTTTTTTTGTTTTGTTAAAAGCATGCAAAAACAAACAAGAGGCCCATGGGCCTTATAGGTCACCTGAGCATTATGCAACAACTTTCCAGTGACTGAATTTGATTCATGTTTTAAGCCAGATGCTATGGCATTCACAATTTTGAAAGAGACACCATTGATCATCATAACAATACACTTAGCAGTTGCTTAGTTTGGTTATTTAATACCCAAAGGCAGGGTAGGGGAGCAAAAAATGCATGTCAAATAATCAGTAGTGCCCCTTTCACACATGAACCCCGGACCCTTAGGCCTAGATCCAAACATTGCACAATTTTTAAAAAGGCATCTTTGCTTTTCAAAAATATTTCATTAATACCACGGAGCAGATTTCAAACAATTCATTCATTTTCAGTATATAAGTACACCCCCCCCCCCCCCCCCCCCCGTCTATGGTACCCCTGACCCAGGGGCCTTGAAATTCACAATTCTGGAAGATAAGGACCCTTGCTCATCACAATTATAATGGTATGTTCACCTGCTTAATACCTAGCAGCAAAAAGGAAAATTTTCAAAGAATTCATGTATTTTCACTATAATATCTATAGAGCCCAACCCTAACACCAGAAACCCGACCCTGGGGCCGTAAAATTCACAATTTTAGAAGAGGCATTCTTGCTCATCATTACTATGTACTTAGTAAGTTTATTTAACACCTAGGAGCAGAGAAAAAAAAATCGAAGAATCCATGTATTTTCACTATATAATCAATAGAGCCCAGCTCTAACACCAGTACCCCTGACCCTGGGGCCATAAAATTCACAATTTAGGTAGAGGCACCCATGCTCATCATAACTATGCACTAAGTTAGTTTATTTAATACCTAGGAGCAGAGAAGAATATTTTTTAGAAATCCTATATTTTCACTATATAATCTATTAGCCCCGTCCTAACACCAGAACCCCTGACCCTGGGGCCATAAAATTCACAATTTAGGTAGAGGCACTCTTGCTCATCATAACTATGCACTTAGTTTATTCATTTAATACCTAGGAGCAGAGAAGAAGATTTTCAAAGAATTCATGTATTTTCTCTGTATAATCTATAGAGCCCCGCCCTAACACCAGAACCCCTACCCTGGGACCATAAAATTCACAATTTTGGTAGAGACACCCTTGCTCATCATAACTATGCATTTAGTTTATTTATTTAATACCTAGGAGCAGAGAAGAAGATTTTCAAAGAATTCATGTATTTTCACTATATAATCTATAGAGCCCCGCCCTAACACCAGAACCCCTAACCCTGGGACCATAAAATTCACAATTTTGGTAGAGACACCCTTGCTCATCATAGCTATGCATTTAGTTTATTTATTTAATACCTAGGAGCAGAGAAGAAGATTTTCAAAGAATTCATGTATTTTCACTATATAATCTATAGAGCCCTACCCTAACACCAGAACCCTTGACCCTGGGGCCATAAAATTCCTAATTTTGGTAGAGGCACTCTTGCTCATTATAACTATGCACTTAGTTGGTTTATTTGATACCCAGGAGCAGAGAAGAAGATTTTCAAAGAAATAATGCATTTTCACTATATACTTATTTAGCCCCGCCCTAGCACTAGAACCCTTGACCCCAGGGCCATGAATTTCACAATTTTGGTAGAGGACTCAATGCTGATTACAATCATACAAACAGTTTGACTGCTTGATGTCCAGGAGTAAAGAAGAAGATTTTCAAAGATTGCACTTATTTTAGTGGTTTTGACCCCATCCCTCAGTCCCCAGGGGGGAAGGGATCATGAAATTCACAAATTTTGTTCCCCTTTACCTATAGATGCTTTGTGTCAAATTTGGTTGAAATTGGTTCAGTGGTTGCAGAGAAAAAGCTGAAAATGTTCAAATGTTAACGCACAACGCACGACGACGGACGAAAACAGATGGCAATAGGTCACCTGAGTTTACTCAGGTGACCTAATAAAATCATATAGAAGTGAAAACTGTCATTTATTAAAGTAAATGACGAAAGAACTACTAGTAAAACACAGTTAAAAAATTGGGAATCAGAAAAGGAGGACTCAAGGATTAGACAAGGTTCACTGTATATGGTTTATGTATTGTTGATTTCAGTTTCGATACTGTCTCTTTAGTTAGCAATGACAGCATAATGTGTTTATGCCATATTTATTGACTATATTTGATACAGTATGTTTTAATCGAATTTCTACTTCAAGAACGATGATGTTGTGGTTATTGAAATGCAATTCTGATTTGATTATTTTGATTTATTTTTACAGTTATGTTCCTTTTGTAAAGTATTAAATAAAATGATCCCCAAGATGCAAACAAACTCCCAAATTCACCATCCCTTACTTTTTAGCTCACCTGAGCCGAAGGCTCAGGTGAGCTTTTCTGATCAAAATTTAACCGTTGTCTGTTGTCGTCGTTGTCGTCGGTGTCGTTGGCGTTGTCGTCGTCGTTAACTTTTGATTTCACATTTTCGACTTCTTCTCAAGAACCACTGGGCCAATTTCAACCAAACTTGGCCCAAAGTATCCTTAGGTGAAGGAGATTCAAGTTTGTTCAAATGAAGGGCCACGCCCTTATTCAAGGGGAGATAATTCAGAAATAGTGAAAATTTGATGGTATGTTATAAAAATCTTCTTCTCAAGAACCACTGTGCCAGGAAAGCTAAAACTTATAGGGAAGCCCCCTGGGGTAGTGTAGATTCAAGTCTCTTCAAATCATGATCCCCGGGGGTAGGGCAGGGCCACAATGGGCGATCAAAGTTTTACATAGAAATATATAGGAAAATTCTTTAAAAATCTTCTTCTCAAGATCCACTGTGCCAGGAAAGCTGAAACTTATAGGGAAGCATCCTCAGGTAGTGTAGATTCAAGTTTGTTCAAATCAAGACCCCCTGGGTAGGGCGGGGAAACAATGGGCGATCAAAGTTTTACATAGATATATATATATATAGGAAAATTCTTCTCAAATAGCAAAGGCATGAATGATCATATTTATAGACACATGTTTAAAAAAAAAATTTTAAATATTCTTTTCAATGATTAGTCCAATTGATATGGAAGCATTCTCAGGTTACGTAGATTCAATTTTGTCCAAGTCATGACCCCTGGGGGTAGGGTGGGGCCACAATGTAAGTTTAAATGTAAAGGGCAATAAAGCCACAGGTAATTTAAGAAATATGCAAGCATCCTTAGTTAGTGAAGATTCAAGTTTGATCAAATTATACCCTCTCCCTTTTAAGGATTGGTTTAAACTAGGTTTAAACTTTTCAGTAATAAACTGATTTCTGCTTTTTTTCCTAGCCACATTGCTCAGGTGAGCGATGTGGCCCATGGGCCTCTTGTTTTAATTTTGGTTATACTACGACAAACAACACTTTTGTTCCTTGAAAACAAAGTAAATCTAAAGTTAATTATTAATTATATATTTTCAGTTGTCATCACTTAGTATGCTGGTATTAGGAATTGTTTTGATGTATGACAGTAAAATGACGGGGATTAACGTTTACCACGTATACAAGTACATTTACCTAAGAGGTGTTAACTTCATTGACATTGTGGAAGCCATGTACCTTTCCCTCATCGTCTTAGGTGTTTTATCGATGGCCCTTGGTATTGTTGGACTGTCAGAGCTGTTCAGAGACATACGGAGCGAAGTCAAAATGAAATTTGTAAGTTTTATTTTGTTGACTTATAAACAAATGTGATAAAACAGTTTACAGTGTAAAATGATAAAAAAAAAAGTCCTCCAAATCACAAAGCCTTTGAAGTACCAGGGGGTCTGGAAGCTAGAAGAAAAAAGTAGCCACTGTTAGTCCGACGTGAGCGCTATGTATTGATTAAGTAGACGTAGCAATCCATAATCAAATTTTATTTTGAAAACAATGCCTTATTAATAGAAATTAATCATATCGGACAAAAATTAGACCCAGGTTATGATAGCGATCATAGAATTTGCAAAAAACTAACTCTAAATAAAGTTGTTAGAATTCTAACATCAACTTATTTGTAAGAAGCTATATACTCTTAGCTTAAAATTTGATTGTACTCAGAGCGTGCTAGCTTTTTTGACAAGATGCCGATTAGTTATTACTAAGTAATTGCCTATTATCGTCCATAGTCTGTAAACATCCAAATGTTTAACAGATGTGAAGGCCTCTGTTGGGTCTTGTATTTCGAATTCTGCATGTAAAAATAGTCTATGTTTCCCTCAATTCAACATTTAGATATATCGATGACGTCGTATCTATTATCAGTATGTATTCCTACATTGATTCAATATACCACTTTAATCTTGAGATAAAGATACCACAGAGTTTGAAACGTCCGTTTCCTGTCTTTGTATTTTACTAGAAAAAGACGTCAATGGATACCTTACAACAAACTTTAAAATAAATTTATGACCTCAACTATTCAATCCATCGTCAACTTCCCTTATTTATGTAATAATATACCATTATTTTCTGCATATAGAATTTATGTCTCAAGTATGTTGTCCACGGAGAATTGAAGCCCTTTTAAAATCAGTTTCATTGTACTTGTGTATAGAATCAGAATGATTTTTCTGTTCTGATTTTATTGACGAAGCAATTGTATATGATGCCAAAATGCCTGCTTTTCACTTAACATTTGAAATTATTGTATGAAGCCTAGAAAATCGTATCTTGAAAGCTTATGATTTTTTAAAAGTTTTGAGATATTAAAATTTTCCAAACATTCGTTAGAGTTTCCATGTTCTATTGACATCACTTCTTGAATATATTATTTTTCTTCTTTTTTTAGTATGTTTTTGCATTGGTCATCTTGATTTCCACCAAACTTGTTTCTGTTTTTCTGATGATACCAGTACAGATGGAAGTGAGTAAGATATGTTGAGATATCTAGCCATATTTTAGCAAACATCATATGCTGAATTCACTGTTTGTCAGTTTGAATGGAATTATATTACATGTAATCTTGTAATAATTTTTTGTATTAGACATGTTACGTTCAATAATCATTATTGGAATAAATTTTATGTGAACTCTTTTTTAATATTTAGGTGGAAATCGGTTCTAACGAGACTATCTATCAGTTTGTTAATATGGATCGTCAATACTCAAATCCTTCTTCCTCTATTTATGCGGATCTCAATAAGTTTTATTTGGAAGTAAGTATAAGATGTATTTCATTTTTTCATCAAATATCAGACATTAAATCATCCCACTCAGCTGTTCACGTATAGGATTTATGGATTGATTGTTTGTTTGTCTGTTTTATGTCTCTTTGAGCATTGTTTATGTTTGTTGGTTTTATGTGTCTTTGGGAATTTTTCACTCATACTGGGAAGCCACCATTTGCCGGTGCATGATTGAAAGTTTAGACCTGCACTCGGCATATACAGTGTTTGAGTAGTGAGTGATTTTTTGTATCAACATTTACTGTAACACGGGAGCTCGCTTTGTGCGGTCTCAACTAAAAAAACGGTGTCAATGTTTGTCACTGTAATGATTTTCGCCTTAGATTCCAAGAAAATCTTAATCCCTGTCGTTGTCCCCAGACGTCCCCTGACAGTGTCCCTGTTACCCTGTAACCACTGTATACCCACTGATCTCCATGGCATATGTCAACTCCCGGATGAACCCCTGTCCTCCCTTGACATATCTCTTTGCTCAGAAAAGGGGAATAAATATGTCCTTGTTGCTGTCTATATACTCAGTATACACCCTTAGACAGCAACAAGGAAGAAAATGATACCCAACAAAATTGCTACTTTTCTTAGTTTAATTTACCTGCAATGCTACAAAACTTGAATGATCAATACAAACACCAAGTACCATAGTATTAAATTTAGTCAAATAAGTTAATATTTTTAAAATGTCGATACTATATTATTCGAACTTTCTTTTATTTGTATTGATCATTTAAGTTTTGTAGCATTGCAAGTAAATTTAATGGCAAAAATGCAAGTGTATTAGAAAAACTGTATCATCAAGGCATTTAATAGTATTGTTTCTATTGAATAAGTTTTTTTTATATAGCCCATTTTCGAATGTTTTATATTGCATAAAGGTGCTTGGAAGCAGATTTCTCAAGATTTCTGTTTAAGTTCATGACTTTTATGTCGCGATAGCATTTCATACTAAGCTATAATTAAAAAAAATCTTTTTTTAATTCGAATTTATTAAAACTTCGAGTTTCTTAGCTTTTGTTTGACACATCCTTGCATTTCACAAATTTTATTTTATCCCTAATAACTAAGAAAAGTAGCAATTTTGTTGGGTATTATTGAAAAATATTAAAACTATAATCCACAAAATTCGGAATAGTAATGTTCAAAAACAAACTGATATTTGAAGAACATGAAATTTTAGGGCACAATAAAGTCCAAACCGTACCCTCTTCTTTGGATTAAAAAATAATCCAATCTTTTGGAATTTTTGCCAAAAAAATTCATTCTCGTTTTCTTTTAAACAGTACTTGTTCAAGATTCCATAATATTTCCTTTAAAACGGTTACTTTTTTTGTATTTTTATTTTTTATTTATTTATTTTGTTTTCGAAACTGTCCATTCAAATTTGAGGATTCAGATACTTCTATTTAGAAATAAAATATTTACCATCCAATCAGGATGGTAAATATTTTATTTTTAAATAGAAGATAAAATGAACATATTTTAAGCATATTTTGATTAGTTTGATTGCTGCGGATTTATTGGATCCTATGGGTTCAGAAACCTCCTCGAAACTGCAGGATATGGAAGTATTTATGTTAGTGGAAATCAACCATACGTGTGTTGCTTCGGTCAAGATTATGTTACAACTAAAAGTCTATATGCAGGACGGTGTGAGAAAAAGGTAAGATTTATTACACTCCTCTTTTTCGTGTTTTAAATGATATAAGGTAGTTCTTAAAAAATATAGATCATGATATACAAAGTATTGCATATAATAATAAATATTAAAATAAAAAATGCACATTTTAAAGAATCTTTCTCATATTTATTTCGGTGGATAGAAACCTTTTCCATTTCATGTAAAAATGAGAGAATTGAGAATTTGTCTTTACTCCTGGTATTTTGTGATCTTCCTTTGCATCTGTACACCATCGATTCTCATGCAAATTCGGGACCAAGGAGGGATTTCGGCTAGGGTTGTCTTTTGTGGAATTTTCTTGCTATTTACCTTTCTTATGAGTTAACTGCATTGTTTGTCCGTCTGTCCATTCGTCTGTAAACATTTTTTTTTTTTACATTTTCAACTGAATTTTTCTTAAGAACCTCTCGGCCAATTTTAACCTAAATTGGTACAAAGCATCCCTGGGCGAATGGAAGTCTCCTTACAAAGGGAGATAATAAAATAAGATACAAATAGGGTGTAATCATTAAAAAATATTCCACTGAACATTAAAAGGTGAAACTTATTTGGAAGCAACTTGGTGTAGTGTAGATTTTAAATTGTTAAGGGTATTAAACTGTTAAAGAAAGGTGACACAAACCCCCAAAAATGGATGCATCCAGATTCTTTTAAGAATCTTCTTCTCAAGAACCACTGGGTCAGGAAAGCTGAAACTTGTTTGGAAGCATCCCGGGGTAGTGTAGATTCTAAAGTATAAAAGTCATAAAAGGGAAGGGAGTAGGGTATAGCAGTGTAGATATAGGTATAGCAAGAGGGGAAATCTGGTAAAGAACTGTATCACCCAAGTTTTTTTTATGTTCCCAGGGTTAGGGGTTATGGTTTTAGGGTGGGGATCTATTGGTTACGTAGTGAAAATACATTAAATCTTTAAAAATTTTCTTCTCTGCTCCTGGGTATTGAGCAGATGAACTACTTATATAGTTATGATGTATTCTAGAATTGTGAATTTCAAGGCCCCAGGGTCAGGGGTTCCATGGAGGGGGGAGCTGTACTTATATACTGAAAATGAATGAATTGTTTGAAATCTGCTCCTTGGTATTAATCAAATATTTTTGAAAAGCAAGGATGCCTTTTCAAAAATTGTGAAAGGTGTGGATCTAGGCCTAAGGGTCAGGGGTACCTGCGTGGTAGGGACACTACTGATTATTCCTGAAAATTACTGATAAGTTGAAATGCACTTTTTGTTCCCCTACTCTGCCTATGGGTATTAAGTAACCAAACTAAGCAACTGCTAAGTGTATAGTTATGATGATCAATGGTGCCTCTTTCAAAATTATGAATGTCATATCATCTGGCTTAAAGCATGAATCAAATCCAAAGTTGTTGCAGAATGCTCAGGTGACCTATAAGGCCCATGAGCCTCTTGTTTTTTTTTTAAATTCCTATCACCTATCCTTACGGCTTACTATGAAGAAATCAACCAAATGTAAACGTGGAAAAACAGGTCCTTTTTATGCTGAATTTATTTTTATAAAGCTGTTATAGTATTCCATGGCTAAAATACATATTGAAATATTAAAATAGTATGTCCCACTCTGTATATGCCCTTTGGTACAAGGGTAAAGTGGTATCATTTCGACCGATTATTTTTTTTGTACTTAAGTACTCAACTATGTCACTGTCTATCATGCTACAATTTTTACCCTCGTTTAGATTTAGAGAAACCAGTCGACTGTGACAAAAACATGATTAATTATCTTCTTTTGCCTTGACTATGTCCTTTCTTTAAGGCATGTGATGATGAATTTGTGAATATTACAAACAGCTATTTCAATGGTTTGATGGCGTCTATGTCTATCACTTCTTTTCTTGAGGTATGTAAACAATGATCATATTAACTTCGGTGGTATATCTGGTTTGTATACCTAACCGTCTTCAGTAGATTTTGTTTCCTTTTCCTAGATCTCTCTTATTAATTTATATAAATCAATCATTTGATTCATCATAAATTAATTTTCCTTTTAGATAATCTGCATAGTATCTTCCATACTTTACCTGAAAAATAATAAAATGCAAAAGGAAAATAAATCCTTTTTCATCTTGCTAAAATTTTTCATCATTGGGTGAGTTTTTTTTGAAATCATAAAATTCAATAAAGTGTTATACATATATTATATTGTACATTTTAATATGGAATAAAGAATGTTTGTTAAATTATTAAAACTGCAGAGTTCTTTTTAATTTAAGGAATTCAGAAGTGCCATTTAAAACAAGATTGATTGGATTCATTTGTTCATGTATTTTGTTGGTAAGTAAATACCGATTTAGATTTAGGTAAATGAAGTTAATTCTTATCATACAAGTTGATGAAAGAAGAATATCAGCCGTCTCGTTTAAAGTCTTCATTTCGTAATTTGTATGATTGATACAATTAACTTCTCAGCAAATACAATTTGTCATTGAGTCAAATGCCGACTGACGTTTTTCATACCGATTGTTAGTCCATTATTTTCACACTGAATTGACGATGGACATGTCAAGGAGCACACGACGGGTGTGACCGGATGGCAGGGGATGCTCACTCCTCCATGGCGCCTGATCCTTACCTCTGATGTTTTGGAGGTCCGTGTTTGCTCTGCCCCCGTTTTGTATTTTTTCATAGACCTTTGAGCTTGAATGCTGTTAGTTATTTAAATTTACTTAAACAAGAGAGCTTCAATTGTTTTTTTAAATGACAAACGATCAATTTTTCAGATGTTATCCCTCGGTTATTTTGCTGAAAGTGCAGCATTTTTGTACGACGATGTATTTTCGAACAGACAAATCCAGCCAATATTTGAAAACATGTCTATGGTTGGAAATACGTTTTCAAGAAATCTAATCATCATGAGATGGTTGATGAATACGTCTGGAGTTCTTCTCTTTGTCAGTTCTATATTTCCCATTGTAACTATTCATCAAGGATCAAAGCTGTTGCATTCATTGGTAAGAAAATTGCTAAATGGTATGTGCTATAATTAAAAAATACACTTTTTATAATGTTTGCTCTTATTATATATATATATATATATATATATAGTTTGGATATCTTTGAAACATTTTTTCCTTTTAACAGAACATTTTCTTTTGTGTACTGGGACTCCCAATGATGCTGACAAACTTAGGATGGTGGATTGCAGTTCATGTTGAGGTACGATTCCTGCATACTTGGATTCTTTTTATTATTATATTAGACTGCAGATTGCAGAATTACTTAAACATGGTTTATTTTCACTTAATTTGTTCTTGATAATCGTATAATATTATCGAAATCTGTTATTTCTTAAACTATTCCAAACGGGTTCACGAAGAACATATGTTTCAGAATTTTCCGGAGGGATTCTTGACAAATTCCAATACTGCATTCTACAGCCTTTATTCTGGACCAGCTGATGGTTACCGGATGGATGAAATTGGAGCTTGGAATAACCTGTTTGTTAAGGTTAGAGATGACATTATTGCAAAGGTTGGAGATAACATTGCCAACAACAAATTTCTAACATTTAAAAAAAACACCTTGCATTTCCTACAGATATTCTAAGACTGTAGCTTCCAAACTTTTCAATTATAAACAATCCTTACAAATCGTAATTAAGAAAATCTAAATAAGGTCTTCCGTGAAGACGGAAGACCTTAATAAGAAACAGAGTAAAAACAATATGTTCCCCAACTTCGTTTGGGGAACATAATAAACGACCTTTCTCACAAGAAGAAGTTGTTTTGTCTTTCATTGCAAATGAACTCAGACTCACTGGAGAACATAACTGGATATTTCATGTTGACAAATATAAAAGGTATTTTATGGAAACAAAATATGGAATGAAATTTATAGTTATTTAGTTATGGAAAAAAATTGGGTGACAAAAATAATATTATAATCAATAATCAATCTCCATCTACAATAGATCACAATAATGACGATTAAATCCTCCACCTTATCCATTAAGACTGACTATCACTTGATTACGTCTACCCCGTTAAAATGTCACAACTCTTATGTTTTCCTTGGAAATATATATACTGCGGATGCGTTCTCGGGGCCTCATCTACAGAACTCTGGCGGAACTTTGGATGCTGCAAAAGTTATAGAGTGGGAGGAGCTGTTTTTGACTGATCGTGTCACAAATCATTTAGAGAACTCAACAGGTTCTGTATCGTAGATACAAATTTGGGGGTGGAGACTCGTGCTTCCACACCCCAATTTGTATCTACGATACAGAACCTGTCGAGTCCTCTAAATAATATTCATCCTATAAAGGAGTTTATAAACAAACAAAAACATGTAAATCAATGAGTTCATTAAAGCATATTACCTGTCTTTTTCAAAGTAGGATTTGATTTTAATCATAAAAGAATCTTCTTTTAATGAAGGATCTGTCTTTATCAGCATACCAAGAAATATAAGCATAAAAACCTGCAAGATAAAAGTTCTAATTGGATGAATGAAGACTTTTTGAATTCGGAACTCTGTACTGTTTTATTACATTCTAAATACAGGTAAAGGTAAATTTTAAGTAATCGACAAATTTCGAAGAATTTCACATTTACATATTGAAACTTTTCCGTGGAATTTTACAATTGCAAAGAGTTTAAGATTTGAAGGAACACCAAATATTAAGTTATGGGAATCAAACAACAATCTATTGTATAACTATTTAAGAATACAGTTATATGTTATTATGAAGACTTATTATTATTATTATTATTATTATTATTGAATACCAATTGCTATTCCCCCCCCCCCC
>PRKT01000041.1:1602376-1647220 GCA_003671525.1 Saccostrea glomerata | reverse complement strand
CCCCCCCCCCCCAAATTTTTACCAAAAAAAAAAATAATCTTAAAATTTTCAGGGCAATGCATCTATAAAATTTTTATGGATCCGTGCGCTTTACATTTTGTATTCTGTATTTTTCTTATGAATTTAATTTTAAAAATAAAATACTAGTTATTTATTGTTTATTTTTGTTTGTATGATATTATAAGCCATTTAGCTAAAAAAATAAATAAAAATAAAACCAATCTGAACTAAATTGACAATGTTTTGAAAACATGATCTATTTTGAGGTCAATTTAAACAAATCCGTCCTTACAAAAATACTATAGTTAACCTGTATTTGGCTCAGGTGAGTCAATGAAACTCGTAAAAAAAAACTTGCCTTGTCGTTGGTCACTTTCAAAATTATTTTGTTAAAACATTCTGAATGAACACGTAAGTACTCCGAAGTTGATATTAAAACACTTAAGTTTTTAATTGACAATATTTAAGTAGATTTTGGAGGTCAGATCTTTTAACAATCTGTTTGAATTCCTATTCAGCATCAATTAGGCATTCATTATAAGAAGAATTAAAGTAACTCAACTTACCTCTAATATTATGCTGAGTGACGCAATAGTGTAAAAGGCAGTACTATACTTAGTAAGTCTCTCGGACAGCTTTGTGTAACAGGGCTGTAAAATAATTTTGTGCTATCGTATAGTTCTTCCAGTACAATCAGCAATTGTATCGAGCTGTATTTGAATATTTTTCTCCTTACATGTACATTTCATTTTCCTTTAAATAATTTCTTTTTATTTGCTGCCTATAAATTACAACATACTGGAGTTTTATGAAGAAATTTACTTTTACAATCGACGACTGACTTGTACAATTTAAATAGAGACAAACTCCAATAACTAAAATGTAAAAGTCAGCTGTCGAATGCAAATGTAAGTCTCTTCATAAAACTCCAGTAATTTAATTTGAGGACATTAAACATTAAAAATAAATTTAACGTAAGTAGAATAGATGCTAAATGCATTTACCCTTATTTTAGGATCAAGTAATTTTCCAAAACCCATGCATAGAAACCTATGGCCCCAATATACATGTAAGTTATGTATGAAATAGAGAAATATTTAAGAAAAATATTTACCAAAGAAGAAACTTAAAAAAACAATTTCAAGAGAAAAATAATTGTGGTTTTTGAGATATGGAATACTGGTATACATGTACTTAGGAAGACGACCAGATAAGAAATTTTATAATTCTGATGCTTGTTTGATCAATCTAATTTTACTGACCCCCCTTCTAAAAATTCAAGGTTATATTAATAATATGGCTATGAAATTTTCTATTTTCAGACATAGATGACTAAACTATTGCACAAATATTTTACACCATCACAGTCGTAGCTGTAACTTAAGGTAATTCCACCCTCCTATGATGTCATAGGTTTTAAAAAAAAATTAATTAGTTTATAATCATACTTAATAGAATAGTATCTTTTGGAAGAATGCTTTTTAATAGGTTAGCTGCAGAACTGTGGCTCTCCGAAAAAATATATTGATAGACCGGAGAGCTACAATGCCACCCATTGAAAAAAACTGTATATTTATTGCGCACAAAAAAGTGCGCTGTTTTTCGATTTATTTCTCCATGTTTTTAAAACTGTCATTTCAAAATATTACTAATCGTGTGTTCCCAACATATTCTTTCACTGTTTCCACAACAAAAAATCCTTATAATTGTTCTTAATAGCCCTCCTGGTCCTGAAATCGAAATCATCGAAAATTTTGCCTATTTGTACTGCCATTTTGGTTTGCAAGATAATTCGGTCCAGCGCGCTTCGTACACTACAATAAGAAATGATAGACGAGTAAGGACTTTATTGAAATCTAGCTTTTTTGCAATTGAGGTAAGATTTTGGAGGAATTAATCCAGAAACAGCGCACTTTTTTGTGCGCAATAAATATACAGTTTTTTCAATGGGTGGCACTGTAGCTCTCCGGTCTATCAATATATATTTTTTCGGAGAGCTACAGTTCTGCAGCGATTAATAGGTGTAATACAAATATTGTTAAGTAAAAGAATTTTAAAAATGCATATTTTCTTTTAATTATTTAATCAATTATTTAATCTTTAAAAAATGTTGGCAAGGACAATAACGCCTTCTAAGGTCTCTTCATCTAGACATTTGCTTTATTGTACTTCTAATGTAAACTAGTTTCCCTGATATCCACAATTCAAAAGTACAGTGTATCTTATATGTAGGAAGTATTTAGAAACATTCAGCATCAGAATGATGCATTTTAACCAGTTTTTACATATTTTTCATAATACTGTTTACAAAAAAATTGCGATTTTTCATGTTGACATACACTTCTGTTATTCAAGTTTCGCATCATAAATAATATGGTGATCTATACATTTTTTGCAATAATTGGAAAATTTAAAGTATATCTAAAGAAAATGAAAATAATTGCAGTTTTTGTACTTTTAACCATTTAAATTGTGAGGGTGGAAACACCTTAATAACCAGTCCAACTTGCTCAGTTAGACTACTAGAAGACGCATAGACGTCGCGCACGGTGTTGGTGTCAAAAAGTTAAAAATTACTATTGCGGCGGCATTTGCGCTATTTTCATAATTTTAAAACAATTCACTATATGAAAACTACATATCATTCGGTCGGTAATTGTATACTTAATACTTTTTAACAAAAATATTGATAAAAAAAATCCATTTGTTAAAGATATTAATTTGACTATTCCGTCAATTACGTGGAAAACGCATGTAGACCGGTAACAGGGGCGTCGCACACGCAATTACAAAATGTTGATAACTTCCTTAAAACAAACAATACAAACATAAAGTTTGGCAGAAAAATTTAAAATGTGATGCAAATGATGTAAAGTTTTAAAATTTTAATGTCATTCAATCTGTATACTCCGAACACGTCGCTCAAAATCCAAGACAGAGGTGTAGACGCGCGTTAATCGACGAAATATGGGATACACCAAAAAAGTCTTCAATTACTTAGAATAATAATTACATGAGCTAAATCTATTTTTAAATTACATCTCGATGATCCTTTTTGTGTGTTAAAACTATATTTTATAAAAGACTGATATTTTGGGTTGATATGTATGTTGGATTTCTGATATTAAGCCGATTCATTGTGAGAATGCTGAATAAGATTTTGTGTCACAAAGTTTGGAGTTTCAATGTCACAACGTTTTTAAGATTCGTAAAATGGTAAATTTCGTAATGCTGGGTGAAAAATTTATGTTGAAAATTATTTTAAATTCTACAAAATGTTGCCATGTTATTAAGGAAAAGATCTCTAGACAGAAATTTAACTTGCGGTGTCTTAATTTTTAGTAATAATCGCTGTTTCACATATATGCACTACATGTAGGTATATGTCACAATTGAATTTGACGGCAAAAACGTCACATTTAAATGCTTAACTCCAGAATTACCTTCACTTTAAGAATTTTTTTTTCTAATTTGGCACCAAACGACATTTAATACAAAATGTGCAAAATCAAAACTTTATTTAGATATGAAAATGAATTGATTCTATAAAGCAGTGCTTGTTTTACAGGCTTTTTACAAAGTCAACATAAATGTCACACATTGTCCAAAAGTAATAAATATAACTATAATTGTATAAATGTGGTAATATAAACCATATGTATAGTCATTAAAAATAGACATATTGAAAATTAGAAGATTTTTATGAAATGTGCATCTTTTCAAAAAGTTATTAGTATATTCCAAAATAATTTTCAATGGAATTGTGACTAAATCCTAACAAAATATAAAAGTCAACATAAATGTCACACACGTAAAAATTTGGCGTTTTGACGTTATTACGTTTTAAAAATGCATTACGTAACCTAAAGCGTCAAAAGATAATTTTTCAAATAGACTTACTCTTATTGCTGATGAGCCTGATATGGATAAAAGAAAAATGTACCAATAATGATTGATTTTAAGAATAACTTTAAGTTTTGAAAGTTGTTTTTATATATATAAAAGTAAGACATGTGCAGTGTATACTGTAGTACACTGTATAAGTATATACTGTAACTATATATCCTTGTACCATTCAGAGTCCGAATTAAGACACGAGAAAAAAAATCACACAAACCAAAATTTATGTAAGGATATGATTTCCAATTTGAATAACCTGACATTAAAGTGTGTCAACTCTATTTGATGCTGTTATAAACTGTTCTACATGGTGTGTGTACTCGTACATTGAATAGTCAAATATTGAATAAAGGTATAGGGGTTGTCGAAGGTAGTGATTTAGATCAAGTTTCAGATTTTCACTACAATCATACATGTAGTTCTTTTTGTCATTTACTCGGTAGCATCGTATTTATGAAATGAAAAAAAAATATTTTATTTTGTTTGTTATATAAATTATTAAACTAATAAATATTAATAGGTATATAAATTTACATATGAATTGCCGACATTTGGAAACAGGGTAAGGCGAGATCGGCTATATTACCTTATTTCTTTCAATTAAAAATATCTGTTTTTCATTTATATACTTGGTTATAAGCAATGGGTCTTTCATTTTTCATAATTTTTTTATTTAAGTTTCATTTTTTCTTATTATTATAAAAAAAGCCTTTAAACTCATTTAAACCGACCAAAATAGTACCAAGTTACCATTTATTTGTACAGAATCTAGTTTAGGGATAGGATAACGCCTCTATACAATCGCCTCAATCTGATTAAAATCTGACCCCGCCGTCACCAAAAATCCTCAACATCAACCTAAATTAATTATTTAAAAATAAATCCTGATGAAAGCATATGCGAAACGCTCTTTGAAAAACTCTTTCTTTCCATTCATAAGCATGGAAAGGGCAAACAATCCCATAAAACAGGTAAACTGCATGGGTATCCAAAGAAGTAGGAAACCTTCGATCATTGATCAGTGAGCTAGGTACGTATTAAGGGGGGTGGGGGTGGAGAGGAGAAAACTGAAATATTTTTCGAATAAATGCAACTGAAACCTCTATTTAAACCCCACTTCATTGAAAATTCTTTTCATGGAGAACTAAAATTGAGGGAGAGGGAAGGGTCGATTCTCAAGTTTGATTCCTCTTCTTTTTTAAATTGAATTACTTGAAATATTAAGATCTATACTACTGTAAGAGAAAAGTACTCAGTATGTAAGGGTCTATGTGATGGCTAAAGATGGAATGGGAATAGGTACTTTGAACAAAAAAATTAATACAGTGCTAAATCAGCAACATAGTTACAATCGTACAACTAACTGAAAACAAAGGACAGCCTCGAGGGCCTACTGATATATGACATAGAATGGTTTCGAATTTATCTCAATTGAATTGAAAGCACATCAATTTAAAATGCGATGCCGAACAAGTTATTTTATTTCTACACAGTTTTTTTGAATATGAGAAAATTCATGCTTATATTTTCCTAACGCAACATGCATGCAAAAGGGCAGAGAGAGTTTAGACCTAAAATATCTGCATCGAAGTACGGCCACGTATAAAATACAATTCCCTTTTGGATTTTTCTGTAACTAAAAGCGATTTTCTGATTGTAACAGACACATTTTAATCATTTTTATATAGACTATATGAGGAGAAACATTGGTAAAATACAGTTGATACTTTGGCAGACAGACCATGATGATACCCGACCAGAAGAGAATTTCAATTAAATCCCGGGATCAATCAAGATTAACACATAAATGTTAAATAAAGCCAAGTTTATAAAATTATAAAAACTATTTTACCTTTAATCGTGACCCATCCAACAAATATTGAAAGAATAACATAACATATTAATTTATTTGATGCATTTTATATCTACATTGAACTATACTTATGAGAGTTTAATTACATGTGTTTTCAATGAATTGCATTATATACATGTGATTGGCGGTATTACTAGGTTTTTATTTTTTCTTCGTAAAAAATGTTAGCGAAAAAAGCAACGTCAAATTAATTTTCTATAACTTCACGTAAAATAACGTCATTTTGACGTTACCGAAACTGACACCAACACCGTGCGCAACGTCATACCATTTGATTTTTGCTTGTAAAAATCACACGAAAGTAAAGAATTCCTAAATAGATAAGCTACTGTTATTTAATATTTCTTATGTTGTTGATGTACATTTCTTTTCTATGGGTAGACGATTTTCTTACTAATGAATAAAATGCTGAATATTTTAAAAAATATTTCAAGTTTTGTAAATGAAATTTTAATGAATGCAGCCGTTTTTTTTTGAATTTACCATTGTAAAAATCTTTTTTTACTACTAAGTTGATGAAGTAGATCATACATATTTTTGCAATATTAACAATGTTGTACTAGGAGAAGACTTTTGAACTTGTGTTTAATCGTTTTGACTCTTTGTCAATAAAATATGTTTGATTCAATTAATCAATAATATAAATATGTACCTCTGTATATCTATAGGATTCCCCTCCGTTGGAAGTACATGATACGTATTCAGAATTGAACTCCTTAGTCAAGGGATTGGAATGACAACAAAACAAAGATACTCTATTATTATTATACAGAATATAACCATCCATAAAAACAGAATTAAAGTCACTCTCGTTGCCATTTGTATATCCACAACACTTGAGCTACAATAAACAAGAGTAGGTAGATGAAATATCTTTAAATATCACATTTCGTTTTGAAAACATTAGAAAAAAATGTAAAAATTAAATTTTCACTTAATCCCCTTTTTATAGTTTGTGGAACACATAAAAACAAGAGGCCCCTATCGATCACCTGAGCAATTTGTCTATAAAAAAGAAGAAATCAGTTCAACATTGATAAATTCGATTTATGGACAGATGATACAAACAATTTCTTTTCAGTGAAGGAAACTCTATATCACGTTTAGGAAAGTGGATAATTCTTTGAAATTTTCTCCTAAGACTTGGAAAATAAAAAACCGGGAAAATATTAGTTACATGTAATGCTTAAAACATTACAAATATTGATAAATCGCACCTTTAAAGTTTATAGATGAAAAAAATTAATTTCAGAATGTGAAGCTTGGTACTAAAACTAAGTGTAATGTAAACTAAAAAAACTGTATATGTCCATAGGACATGAATGCGCCGCCGAGGATATATTTGTAAGGCAACATGAAAATTTGTATGTGTATAAAATTTGATCTGAATTTGAACTGTATATGTCCATAGGACATGAATGCGCCGCCGAGGATATATTTGTAAGGCAACATGAAAATTTGTATGTGTATAAAATTTGATCTAAATATCTTGAATAGTGATGCAGCTGAATTGCTTGATTGGAAAATAAAGGTCAGATCCAGCATCCGAAGCAAGTCTGGTGGTGTCCATCCTTAGATGCATCATCCATGGAAGTTTGGTTCAGGTAAGACTTATAGTTACTAGGGAATAAAAAGGTAGGTCAGTTCCAGCATCCGAAGCAAGTCTTGTAGTGTCCATTTCTAGATGCATCATCCATGCAAATTTTGTCCCAGTAGGGCATCTAGATTTTTAGGAATGGACCTGCCCCAAAAACCTTTAACCTGGTCACTCATCTGGAGAATGTAAGTCAGATCCAGCATACTCAGCAAGTCTTGTAGTCTTCATTCCTAGATGCATCATCCGTGCAAGTTTGGTTTGGGTAGGGCTTATAGTTCCTTGGAAATGGACCTGCTCCAAAAAAATGAACCTGGTCACTCATCTGGAAAATGTAGATAAGATCCAGCATCCTCAGCAAGTCTACTAGTGTCCATCTCTAGATGCATCATCCATGCAAGTTTCCTCCAAGTAGGGCTTAAAGTTCCTTAGGAATGGACCTACTCCAAAAACTTTAACCTGGTCACTCATCTGGAAAATGTAGTTCAGAGCCAGCATCCGAAGCAGGTTTGGTAGTGTTCATCCCGAGATGCAACATCCGTGCAAATTTGTATCAACATGTGAAGTTTGACAACACCATTTTGAATGGTATGTTTAAAACTGAGCTAAACACTAATTTAAGAAAAGTGAGGTCAAGGTCAAAGGAAAGGCCAAGGTAAAAAAATGTTGATGCAGTTGCATAGCTCTCATCAATATCTATCAGCATACGAAGTTTGATAAAAATATCTTGGATAGTTTCTTTGAAACTTAGCTTTGAATATAGCTAAACGCAAAGTGTGACAGAAGGACAGACGGAAGGACAGAAGGACGGAAGACGGACATGGCAAACACTATATGCCCCGGCCATATTCATGGCGGGGCATAATAAACCAAGCCAAGTGAGACTCATGAAAAAAGACAAGACGGTAAAAATCAGCTCATGTGATTTTTCTGATTTTTTTTTTTACCATTTTGGGTTTCGATGTGACGGATATGGAGATAAAGAACACTATCATATATGTATTATTTTGATCTCCCATTTTGCCCCATACTAACCGCCAGGGGTCGCGATAAAATATTTCTATGCTTTTCATTGATATGATCAATCATGGTTTTGATGTTCTTGAGAACAAAATCTTTAAATATTTGGTTGGGTATTCCTATTTAAATCTTTGATCACCCATTGTGACACCGTCTAGATCCCGGGGTTGATGATTTGAACAACTTAAATCTACACTACATGGATGAGAAAATGAAAATGAGAATATTTCCATTTATATATGTTTAAGCATGGCTTTGCTGTTCTAAAGAGTATTTTAAAGATTTTCTCTATGTATTCCCATGTAAAACTTTGATTGCCCATTCTGGTCCCAACCTAAACCCGGGGATCGTGATTTGTAAAACTTGAATCTACACTACCTGAGAATGTTTCCACATTCGATTTTACAGGTCCTGTGGTTCTTGAGAATAATTTTAAAAGATGCCATAAATTTTTCGCTAATTTGTTATTATCTGCCCTTGAAAGAGGGTGTGACCCTTCTTTGAACGAACTTGAATCCTCTTCACCCAAGGATACTTTGTAAAAAGTTTGGTTGAAATTAGCTAAATAGCTTATGAGAAAAAGTCGAAAATGTAAAAATAATACAGACAGACAGGTGGACGGACAGACGGATTCCAGAAAAAATGTGATTAGAAAAGCTCTCTTCTTTCAGCCTTCGGCTGAGATGAGCTAAACATGGTTAAGTGGGTTGGGTATTTCAATTAATGTCAATCTATCATTTAAAAGAGCGTTTGTTATTAGTCAGGAAAAAGTAACAGTATACGAGGGTTGATCCAAAAGTAATGAAACAGTGTACAAATCTTTGATATTTGGCGCCATATTATCAAATAATATATCAAAAGATGCATTTAAAAAAATCTAAGTAAAATTGACATTTTCATTGTTTTGTTTATTGTTTCATTTTGTTTCAACGTTTAAAATTTTTGTTGTTTTACAATGACTTTTATCAACTGTATCGAATTTTTACATTTATTTTGGATCAACCCTCAGATCATACATGTACATAAAGAATTACATTTGTCCGAGATTGATTTGTTTTAGTATAGAACAGGGTGTTCATATCTCCTTACACTTAGGTTAAAAATTTAACACAGAAGCTCGACTTTAAAGGTATGCTTAAAACATTTTAGTTTTTCCTGAAATGCTTAGATGTTCTTCTTTACGGATACTTGAACCCTTCCAATGTCGCTCTAACCTTAACAAACAAGTTGTTCCAAGCCCCGTTTTCGTCCATATGGTATCCATAAGTTGAAAAAGAATAAAAGTAGTTGTAGGAATAGGAATAGGACTTTCTCAAGAATTCTTCTGGAAAATCCTGAAACATGTACGTAAACCATTATGTATTTTGAAATTTTTTAATTAATGCATATTTAGTCAATATTTCATGATTAAATCAATAAAAAACCAAGTGAAAATAAAACATGTTGAAGTCATTCTCGTATGAATTCTGAAACTGTTTCCACTAACTTAACACAAGCTATAGGTACTGTTAGCCCTCGGCTCACAAAATGATACCAACGCCGCCAATACGTTTATAATGGCAGTTCCATGTTTAGTCATGGAGGACCCAAAATAGGTGTCCAATAAAAAATGAAATAGGAAGTGCATAATGTAGAATTATCATTAAGTATCATTAATTTTATACTGTGGTTTAGGAGGGGTTGCAAATAAGAGATGGGTATCCCTCAATAGTATACACGTAGAATGAATAGCAGTAATTTGTGTTGTGATATTTGAAAGCGAAATATGTGTCCGATCAAAAGTAAAAATGGATGTGCACAGAGGCACTACGTAAAAAAAGATTCTGTGAAAGTCTCATTAAAGAACATGGGTGAACAAGGCGGGCAGAATGCCTATAGCGTCCGATATTAAGAAATCGTATTCAGAATATGAATTGAGTATTTCAATTAACTTCTAATTTTTGAATTTTTCGAAATTATGAGAAAAAAATATTCTGTGAGAAAAAAAATCTCACAGAAAAATTTTCTTTCATAAAATTAATAGATGGTATTCGTGGGATTCGAACCCTAGCAATAAAAATCCGAGGTATCAATAGCATACTGCTTTGAGACTAACGCGTTAACCGCTATGCTTAATCAGTTATGGTGATTTTGAGCATTTAAATCATGTTTGTGATATGACTGGCGACTTAATGGACTTGAAGTTTTTCTCGAAAAGAAGCGAATGTTGTGTCATAAAAGTGTTCTTTTAAGGTATAGTGGGTCTTCGCTCCATGTTTTTTTAAACCAAAAAATGTGTATTTTATTGCAAACTTTTAGGATCTTCTTTAAAAAAAAAATGGAGCGAAGACCCACTCAAATTGAAAAATTTTGTTAAAGTACGAGAAAATGATCGTTTTTGTACTTTTTAGTGTGTGTAAGCTTTTTCAAAGGCTAATATTTTCTGTTTTTGTGATATTTTTATTAATTGTAGAGGTTTTTCATAAAGAATACTTAAATACTAGATGAAATATAAAATAAAATTTGGATTTAATTGAGATTAAAATTTTCACTTCTTATCTGTCGCACTATAGGCACTTCGCCCGCCTTATCCATCCACCTTCTTTATTATACAATTATGGACTTCAGTGTAGGTCGATATGTGGTTATAAGGACTCATGGCAATTGATATTGACCGAAGACACAGAAAGTGATAGCGACCGAGCCTGCGAGGTCGCTATCATTTTCTGTGTCTGAGGTCAATATCAATTGCCATGAGTCCTTATAACCACATATTGACCGTTCACTGAAGTCCATAATAGTTATATTATATAATCATTCAAAGTGAATGCACTGACACAGTCCTAACACAACGGACTTGGCTTTCATTGCGTCACAATGGTTAAATTCACGTTTCTTTTATTATGACGTCACGTTCTACGTAACTTCAGTGCAACCGAACGGCGTGTCGTGCGATATCATTTTCCGCGGACGCGCTTTCACGTCGCTATCGCAAAAGGAGGAATGTCATGTGACGTCCTTTCAGCCAATGAAAACTACGAAAATAATCCTCTTATATAATATTCAGTAGTATAGTAGGGATAGCGGATAAGAGATAAGTGCCCCTCAATATTATAGATGTGACAATGTTTGTTACCCGAAATATGTGTCTGGTCAAAAGTAAAGAAAAGGGATGCACAATGGCACAGTGTCACAAAGAATAAGTAAAATCTCTTTATATTTTGTATATAAAAGAAGTTAGGTATAATAGGAGTTGCAGATAAGACATTTACTAAAAACCGTTATGGACGGACAAACACCTCCAAAATAGGGGGTATAAAAATTCTAGCACCACAACTAGCATACCTCAACATGAACTGCGATCCACCATCCTAAGTTCGTCAGAATCATTGAAATCCCCAGGACACAAAGCAAAATATTCTGTTACAAAGCAAAAATACGTCTAATAGAAATCAGACATTAAAAACAAGAACCAGACATTTGTAACAAAGTAAGCTTTTAAATTTGTTCTGAAAAAAAAATGACCAACAGGAATTTTACCTACCATAGAGTGTAAAAACTTTGATCCTTGATGAATAGTTAGAATGGAAAATATAGAACTGACAAAGAGAAGGACCCCCGTAGTATTCATCAGCCATCTCATGATGATTAAGTTTCTTGAAAACGAATTTCCAGCCATAGACATTTTTTCAAATATTGGCTGGATTTGTCTGTTCGAAAATACATCGTCATACAAAAATGCTGTACTTTCAGCAAAATCACCAAGGGATAACATCTGAAAAAATGATTGTTTATCATTTAAAAGAAAATAATTGAAGCACTCTTGTTAAAGTAAAATACAAAATAGGGACGGAACAAACACGGTCTTCCAAAACATCAGAGGTAGGATCGGGTGCCATTGAGGAGTGGGCATCCCCTGCTGAACGGTCACAACCGTCGTTTGCTACTTGCTTTGATCGGGAAATAATGAAAAAATCCGTCGTCAATTCAGTGTGAAAAATAATAGACTAACAATCGGTATTGAAAAACGTCATTCAGCATTTGACTCATTGATAAGTTGTATGTGTTTGCTGACAAGGTAACTGTATCGACCATAGAACTTACGAAATGACTTTAAACGAGACTAATGATATTCTTCTTCCATCAACTTGTTTGTCAAAAATCTACCTCATTTACCTAAATCTAAATCGTCATTTACTTACCAGCAAAATACATGAACAAATGAAACCAATCAATCTCGTTCTAAATGACACTTCTGAATTCCTGAAATTAAAAAGAACTCTGCAGTTTTAATAATTTAACAAACAATCCTTATTCCATAGTAAAATGTACTGTATAATTATACATAACATACTTTATTGGAGTTTTATGATTTAAAAAAAAAAACTCACCCAATGATGAAAATTTTTAGCAAGATCAAAAAGGATTGGTTTTCTTTTTGCATTTCATTGTTTTTCAGGTAAAGTATGGAAGATACTACGCAGATTATCTATAAGGAAAATTAATTTAAGATGAATTAAATGATTAATTTAAATTAATTAATTAGAGATATCTAGGTAAAAAAGGAAACAAAATCTGCTTAAGACTGTTAGGTATAAAAAAAACAGATAAACCATCGAAGTTAATATGATCACTGTTTACATACCTCAAGAAATGAAGTGATAGACATAGACGCTATCAAACCATTGAAGTAGCTCTTTGTAATAGTCACAAATTCATCACCACATGCCTTAAAGAGAGGACATAGTCAAGGCAAAAGAAGATATATGAGCATGTTTTGTTACAGTTGAATGATTTCTCCAATTCTTAGGAAGGGTAAAAGTTGTAGCATAATAGACAGTGACATAGTTGATTACTTTAGTGCCAAAAAACCTATAATCAGTCGAAATTATACCACTTTATCCTTGTACCAAAGGGTCTTTACAGTGTGGGACGTACTATGTTATTTCAATAAGTATTTAAGCTATGTAAATACTATAACAGCTGTATAAAAATAAATTCAGTATAAAAAGGGCCCGTTTTTGCACGTCTATATTCGGTTGATTTCTTCATAGTAAGTCGTAAGGATAGTTGATACAGAATTATCTCAAAAATGTTGTAAATGGCGATTTTAGCGCCGTGTTTATTTCAGTAAAATGAAGATTTTAATTTTTCATTCAAAGTTTCACAATAATCAAAATTGGGTGATAAAGAATTTGCATATATTTTTAAGGATAGTTGCAGAAAGACGATATTTTCAACATCTTAGAAATTTTATAAAAATATTTTATTATCCCTCTTTATAAGGGGACTTTCCATTCAAACAAGGATTATTTGTACCATTGTTGGTTAAAATTGGGTGAAGGTTCTTAAGAAGAAGTTGAAAATGTAAAATTATACAGACGAATCAACAGACGGACGGACGACAAACAATGCGGTAAAGACATAAAAAGGTAAATAGCATGAAAATTCCACAAAAACAATCCGAAACCCCTCTTTGGTCCCGAATTCGCATGAGTATCGATGGTGTAGAGGCAAATGAAGGTCACAAAAACAGGGATTATATACCATAATACCATTGTTAAAAGACAATTTCCCAGTTAAGACATTTATATATCAAACGGAAAGTTTTTATCCCCCGAAGTAAATATGACAGAGATTCTTTAAAATGTGCATTTTTGATTTTATTATTTATTGTTGTATGTAGTAAAATGTATATAAGGATACATGCTTTTTTAAGAACTACCTTATATCATTTAAAACCCCAAAAGAGGGGTATAATAAATCTTACCTTTTTTTCACATTGTACTCGATATAGATTTTTAGTTGTAACATAATCTTGACCGAAGCAACACACGTGTGGTTGATATCCACTAATAGGTCCATACCCTGCCGTGTTTACGAGGTTTCTAAACCCATAGGATCCAGTAGTTCCGCAGCAATCAAACTAATCAAAACATGCTTAAAATATATTTATGTTCATTTTGTCTTCTAATCAGAATTAACATATTATCCAATCAACAATATCTTGATCCTCTATTTATTTGATGTTCAAATTTTATAATGGAAAGCTTCGAAAACCAAATAAATAAATAAATTTAAACAAGAGGCCCAGGGGCCACAGCGCTCACCTGAGCACATCAGCTAGGAAAAAACACATATCAGATCAGACCTGAAATTTAACTTAAGTTTGGGGGTGGGGGGGGGGCTTGAATTTTAACCCCAAAGCGATCATAATTTGAACGAACTAGAATCTACATTACCTGAGGATGATTCCATACAAATATAACTAATCCTGGCCTACCCCCGGGGGTCATGACTTGAACAAACTTGAATCTACACTACCTGAGGATGATTCAACATGAGTTTCATCTTTCCTTGCCCAGTGGTTCTTGAGAAGATTTTTAAAATATGCCACCAAATTTTCATTTATTCCCAATTATCTCCCCTTGAATGAGGGCGTTGCCCTTCATTTGAACAAACTTGAATCCCCTTCACCCAAGGATACTTTGTGGCAAGTTTGGTTGAAATTGGCCCAGCGGTTCTTGAGAAGAAGTCGAAAATGTGAAAAGTTTACAGACAGACGGACAGACGGACAGACAGACGGACGGACAGAATGTGATCAGAAAAGCTCAATTGAGCCTTCGGCTCAGATGAGCTAAAAAAAAATAAATAAAAGAAAAATAAAGTAACTTTTTAAAAGGAAATATGAAATCTTAAACAAATTCTGTTTTGAAGAAAACGAGAATGAATTTTTCTGCCAAATATATGAGGACATTTTCATGTAGAAGGGAAAATACTTTTTGAAATCAAAGAAGAAGGAACAGTTAAGCCTTTATTGTGCCATAAAATTTAATGTTCTTCAGATGTCACGTTCTTCAAATTTGTTTCTGAACATTTCTACTCCGAATTTTGTGAATTATTTTTCATTAATACACAACAAAATTGCTACTTTTCTTAGTTATTAGGGATAAAAATAATTTTCTTTGAAATGCAAGGATGTATCAATCAAGCGTGAAGAATTTCGAAGTTTCAATATATTCGAATTAATATATATTTTTATAGCTTAGTATGAAATGTTAAAGCGATATAAAAGTCATGAACTTATTCAGAAATTTTGAGAAAATATCAACTTTGAAATGGACTGAAGGAATTATATAGAAAAAAAACTTGGAAAATAAATGAAAATTACATACGTAAACAGATCAAAAATGTAGATAAACTAATTTAATTTTTGAATAAAAACAATATTATTTTTAAAATGCATTCATGATACAGTTCTTCAGATACACTTGCATTTATTTGCCATTAAATTTACCCGCAATGCTACAAAACTTAAACAATTAATACTATTCAAAGAAAGAACGAATAATTTAGTAACGGCATTAAAAATATTAACTTATTTGACTTAATCTACTACTATAGTATTTTACACCCTTAAACAGCAACAAAAACATATTTATTCCCCTTCTCTGAACACAGAGATATGTCAGGGAAGGACAGGGGTTCATCCGGGAGTTGAGATGTCAGGGAAATCAGTGGGTATACAGGGTAACAGGGACACTGTCAGCGAACGTCTGGGGACAACGACAGGGAATAAAATTTTCTTGGAATCTAAGGCGAAAATCATTACAGCAGTGACAAACCTTGAAATCGGTCTTTTTCAGTTGAGACCGCACAAAGCGAGCTCCCTTGTTGCAGTAAGAGTTGATACAAAAATATCCCTCGCTACTAAAACGCCATAAATGCCGAGTACAGGTCTAAATTTTCAATATTGGACCAGCAAGTGTTGGTTTCCCAATACAAGTGAAAAAATCTCAAAAGAGACTTTAAACAAACATAAACAATCAATCCATAAATCCTATCCGTGAAATGCTGAGTAAAGGGTGACTTAATCTTAAATGAAGGATATGGAGATGGAGATAACGAACAGTAATCAATATCAAAGTCAATAAAAGAATACAAAACACGGACCTTCGATATATTAGAGGTGGGATCAGGTGCCATGGAGAAGTGAGCATCCCCTGCTGACCGGTCACACCTGCCGTGTGCTCCTTGTCATGATCGTGAAATAACAGGAAAATCAGTCATCAATTCTGTATATGAATAATGGACTAACAATTGGTATGAAAAACGTCAGTAAGCATTTGACTCAATGATAATTGTATTTGCTGACAAGGTCATTGTATCGACCATAGAACATAATTGATTACTTTAAACGAGACTGCTGATATTCTTGTGTCATCATATAAACAAAGGTCTGCTAATACTAGTAACGTAGCGCAATTGGTATTGTAAGTTAATTTACGAGTTCGACGTAGGATTGTTAATTAAAAATACGTCGTCGATATATCTGAAGGTCGAGTTGAAGGCCACAGCAAGTTGTTTCTTCTTTTCACGCAAAAGATTTTGCATAAATTCTGCTTCATATGAATACAAAAATAGGTCTCCTAATAATGGAGCACAATTGGTTCCCATGGGAATTCCAATAGATTGTTGGAAGACCTGGTCTAAAAAAACTACATAGATATTGTCAATCAGAAACTCAAGCATCTTCTTGATGTCAACTTCAGAGTACTTGTGTGTGCAATCAGAATCTTTTTAACAAAATAATTTTGCAAATGTCCAATGACCAGGTAAGTAAATTTACAAGTTCCATTTTTATTGAAAAAGCAGCTGCCAATGATATAAAAAAGCTTGGACTTAAATTTATCCTGGGGAATGGTTGTGTATAAAGTTGAAAAGTCGTAAGTTTTTAAGTTGTTGATTTTGGAATAATCTTGTGATTTCAAATTGTCCAAAAGTTCTTTGGAATTTTTTAGTATCCACATCTGATTCACACCACTTCTTGAATATATAGTTGCACAGTACTCTTCAAGTTTTCCTTCACTACTGTCAATATCTTAACGAGGAGTAACGAAAGAGGCTTGGTTGAACATTTACTGGAACCCGCAATTTACAGTACCTGGCCATAAGTGAGTCATAATTTTATTTTTACGCTATATATTTCATTGAAAAACCTATTTTTATAAAAACTTGTTGTGAAGTCAATTTTAGCTCAATTTTTATGATTTTTTCACTGAAACCTGCAGAATTATTCAAATTTTCTTATCTTAAATGATAAACAAAAGGATACTTAAACCATTGAGATTAAATTATAAAATATTGTCAAGACAAAATTTTCAAACCTCAAATTACTATGATTTCTTAACAAATTGAAGTCTTAATATTTTTGTTTTGCACTTGACCTGTGATTTCTCAGTAATGCATAAAGATAAAACTATTTTGAAATAATGTGAAGAAACTACAACAAATTCTGCATTTTATGGTGTTTTAGACATTAAAAAGAAACAACAATGAATTTTCGGAATCCAATACGTATATTTAAGGTAGTTCAGATTCATTTTGGCTCTGTGGATTATGAAAAATATTAAAAACAGACATTTGACTTTTAAAAATTTCTTCTTTAGAAAAGGAAGTATGAGATTGATTGATTGGTTTTATGTTATTTAACGTCCCTCTCTCGAAATTTTCACTCATATGGAGACGCCACCACTTACCGGTGGAGGGCTACAAATTTTGTCCTATGCTCGGCAATCATGGCCTTTGAGCAGTGAGGGATTTTTTTCTTGCCAGCACCTACTGCGACACGGGGCCTCGGTTTATACGTTCTCATCCGAAAGACCGGTCTCCACGTAATATAAGGTGTAGTCTTTAACTTAATATGTGGTGGAATACAAGACTAAACCCTTTTGTGATTAAGAATATAACTTATATTAACCGCGTCAAGTTCTTTATTAGCATATTGAAGTTTAAGTAAAAGACGGATAGTTTTGGCTGCATTTTCTTCCGCAAAACGTGCGGGTTTAAAAAGTATATGATATGCAATATCCATAATCACAGATTCGAGTCTATATTCTGGTGTCGAGGAATCAAAATTTGGACTTTCTTTGCATAAAATATGTCCTATACTTACTTCCAAATAAAACCTATTGAGATCCGTATACATAGTAGAATCAGGATTTGAGTATTGACGATCCATATTAACAAACTGATAGATAGTCTCGTTAGAATCACTCTCCACCTAAAAATTAAAAAAAGTTTACTTAAAATTTAATCAAATAATGTTCATTGAATGTAACATTTCTAATTCAACAAGATGTGTTTGTGAAACACAATGCGCCCGGCGGCAACAAAAATCTAAAAAGCTATTTTAAGCATACTTGCATAGGTCACAGTCAAGGTCACCAGGTCATTGACCTTGAAGTCATTGGAAAGAACTTATATTAGTGGAGTATGCACACCAAATATGAAGTCTCTATCTTTTATGGTTCAAAAGTTATGGTGAAAGTTACAAAACCGCTATTTTTTAGCATATAGGTCACAGTCAAGGTCACCAGGTCATTGACCTTGGTGTCATTTGAAAGAACTTTATTTGTGTAGTATGCATACTAAATATGAAGTCTCTATCTTTTATGGTTCAAAAGTTATGGCGAAGGTTAAAGTTTGCAGACAGAAAAGCTATTTTTAGCATATAGGTCACATTCAAGGTCACAAGGTCATTAATATTAGTGTCAATTGAAAGCACCTCATTAGTAAAGTATGCATACCAATTATGAAGTTTCTGCCTTTCATGGTTCAAAAGTTATGGCAAGGTTAAAGTTTGGGGACAAACAAACAAACAAACAAACAAACAAACAAACAGACAGACAGACAGACAGACAGACAGACAGACAGGACAAAAACAATATACGCCTCGGATCTATCGATCCGGGCGCATAAAAAACTAAAATGATTACACGTAATATAATTCCCTTCATATACTGATAAACTGAGAATTCGGCAAATGATGTATGCTAAAATATAAACTTATCATATCTTACTCACTTCTATTTGTATTGGTATCATCAGAAAAACACAAACAAATTTGGTGGAAATCAAGATGATCAATGCAAAAACATACTAAAAAAAGAAGAAAAAAAATAATATATTCAAGAATACATGTACTAAAAAAGAAGAAAAATAATATATTCAAGAAGTGATGTCACTAGAATGGAATCTAAGAAACTCTAACGAATGTTTTGAACATTTAATATCTCAAAGGTTTTAAAAATCATAAGCATTTAAGATATGATTTTCTACGCTTCATACAAATTTTCAATTGAGAAGTGAAAAGCAGGCTTTGTGGCATCATATACAATTGCTTCGTCAATAAAATCAGAACAGAAAAATATTTATGATTATTTACACATGTACTCTAAAATCAATATTAAAAGGCTTCATTTCTAACACACACTGAATTTTCGGTAGGTTTTCCATTATTTCCCGATCATGACAAAGAGCACAAGATGGTTGTGACCGGTCGGCAAGGGATACCCACTCCTCGATTGCACCCGATTCCACCTCTGGTGCTTTGGAGGCCCTTGTTTGCTCAGCTCCTGTTTTGTATTGTTTAATGGACTTTTGAGCTTGAATGCTATTTGTTATCTACATATATTTCTTTCCTCATCTGTTTTTCAGTAGCTTGCCTCGTTTCAGGAATTTTTTGAACGTGAAACATGCTTTTGTGTATCGAATGAACTTTGAAACATAAATTTCATATGCAGAAATTAATGGTATATGGTACTTAAGGTAGGATTTTTCTCTGGTTTCTGACTAAATGTTCAATGTATATTGGCTTATATCTCTGATATACTCAGTATTTAGATGTAAGATATTTAAAGGATCATATTTTTCTTTTCTCAATTGTGGAACTTGAAATAGATATGGTAAACTGAGTTTAAAATCTAGCAGGAACTATATTTTTGGCGAAATAGTAGCGTATGAAAATATCTTCTTTTTTGATTCTTAAAATTATTGTAGAACAATGAATTTAGTCATAACTTTTACACAATCAAATAATTGAAAGATTTTTCAAATGTTAGTTAAATTAATGATAAGGGACTTAAGTTTTAAAATATATCAAATAAATATGATTTTGAAAACAAATTACAATTATATAAGCTTTTAGAAGCTTCCAATCTGAATACAGATATGGGTCAAAAATCCATAGAAAGTGTTTTTACTCTCTTAGTAAATGGTCAAAACTTTTTTTTTGTTTCACTTTGTATCTCTATATGACCTCTTTAACACATGTGAAAATTAGACAATTTAAATATAGGACACATTTAAAAATAATTAATATATCCTAAAAATTTAATAAAAATAGAAAAAATTCGGATTAGCCCAAATCCATTTTTATTAAACTTTTATTAAACTATGTGTTAATTTAGTAATAACATCTTAAATCCTTATATGGTAACATCTTTCTATGCAAAAAGGAAAAAAAAAACATTTAATTTCTGAAAAAGAGGACCGTATTGCATGAATGGAAGAATATTTATTTCATTCTAAAAGTCCAGGTAAAAAGCAAAAGCCTTGACGTGACCTTGACTGTAATAAGAAATGGCCAAAACTAATCTAACTTATACCATCACTTAGTGATATTGTCTTCTTGATTCAGTGATAATTTCTATAATTTTTAAATACAAGAAACAAGTTTTGTGTGAGAAGAATCCTACCTTTAATAAGGGAAGTTTACTATGGAATAGTTGAGGTCATCAAGTTAATCATAAGTTTTTGTTGTAAGGTTTCTTATGTCTTTTTCTAAAAATAATAATACTATACAAACATGAAACGGACGTTTCAATCTTTGTGGTATTCCTTATTTCATGATGATATAGAGGATATTCAATGTTTTGTATTTGAATATGGAATTTATTACATTTTTACCCGTGAAATACTGTAATTTATTTACTGAATAAAAATGATATCCTGTCACACTGTGAAAGGATATCAAAATGATATCCTGTCACAGTGTGATGAATATCAGAAGTGCGGGAAAACTCTCGATTTTCCTATCCATAACGAAGATTGCTGTAAAAAAATCTTCCTTGACCTAATATAAGATAGATGAAAATAAATAAACCACTCTGACAGCGAATAAAATGGTTAAAATTACCAAAAATATGTTGCTAAATCCATGTTTACAGTGTTTTCACCTCATATAGCTATGACGTCTCAACCGCTCAACTATGACGTCACGAGCCTATGACTGTATAACAAAAAGACAGATGCAAAGGAAAAATCAAAGAATTTTATTTAAAAATGTAATAAACAGAAAAATCAATGCTTCGCCTCGCCCAATACGGATTTCCATTTCACACCCAATCCGTATTAGGTCACTAACTGTGTAACTAATAGTATTTCACGGGCAAAAATGTAATAAAGGGATATATTGGATCAACGAAGAAATGCATGTTGTAAATATATATTTAAATGTTGAATTGAGGGTCACAGCTAGACTTCTTTTACATGCAGAATTCGAAATACAAGCCCTTACAGGGGCCTTCACATTTGTTTAACATTTGGATGTTTACTGACTATAAACGATAAAAGGCAATTACTAAGTAATAACTAATCGGCATGGTAAACATCATGTCAAAAAAGCTAGCACGCTCTGAGTACAATCAAATTTTAAACTGAGACTAGCTTCTTACAACTAGGTTGACGATGTTAGAATTCTAACAACTTTATATAGAGTCATTTTTTTGCAAATCCTACGATCGCTATCATAACCTGGGTCTAATTTTTGTCCGATGTGATTAATCTTTATTAATAAGGCATTGTTTTCAAAATAAAATTTGATTATGGATTGCTACGTCTACTTAATCAATACATAGCGCTCACTGTGGGTACGTACGACTAACAGTGGCTATTTTTTTCTCCTACCTTCCAGATCCCCTGATACTTCAAAGGCTTTGTGATTTGGAGGACCTTTTTTCTTATCAAAAATTTTTCACTGTAAACTGTTTTATTACATTTGTTTATAAGTCAACAAAATAAAACTTACAAATTTCATTTTGACTTCGCTCCGTATGTCTCTGAACAGCTCTGACAGTCCAACAACACCAAGAGCCATCGATAAAACACCCAAGACGATGAGGGAAAGATACATGGCTTCCACAATGTCAATGAAGTTAACACCTCTTAGGTAAATGTACTTGTATACGTGGTAAACGTTAATCCCCGTCATTTTACTGTCATACATCAAAACAATTCCTAATAGCAGCATACTAAGCGATGACAACTGAAAATATATAGTTAATAACTTTAATAATAACTGTAAAATAAATCAAAATTGTATTTCAATAACCATAACATCATCGTTCTTGGAATAGAAATTCGATAAAAAACGTAATGTATTGGATATATTCAATAAATAATGCATCAACACTTTTTTCTGTCATTGCTAACTAAGGTAACAGTTTATCAAAACTGAAATAAACAATACACAAAACCATATACAGTGATACCTGTCTAATCCTTGAGTCCCCTTTTTTGATTCCTATTTTTTCAAGTAAAACTTCTCTTCATTTAGAAACTAAACAAAAAGGGTGCACATAAAACTTTTAGCGAACTGCTTAAAAAGCTCAAAAATAAGCCAGAATTACCACCCCGCTAAAAAAAATTCCCGAACACCGTACAGTGCCCAACCCTTCACATTCTCTCGAATTATTTTTTAGCATTAACATTATTGTATTTAAAAGTTTTCCCGGCTTTAGAAATGATATCCGAAAATTAACCATATACTAGAGTTTTTCGAAAAGTTCGTAGACAATGTAAATCTTCGTTATATTACTCACTAGACATTAAAAATAATCACAATGTGCAAAAATATTTGTTTTGTTGATGTGTGAAGTTTCATTACATTCGATTTAACAGATATCAATTTACCTAATTTTAAAATCTACATGTTTTGTACCCGCGGCACTTAGTGGAATGTAACGTACAAAAATATCTAGTCAAGAATTTCTAATGAAAAATACTATCTCTATACATTTCAAGCAGTACAATCCAATCGCCACCCATTAAATCCTTTTCTTATACTTTACATTTTTAAATTTTTAAGAATTGCCCTCGTTGTATAATTTCCTTTGTTAATTTTTAAATTTCTTATATTACTCAACTCTGCTTTCACAAAGCAAAATATTAATAATCTGGAGTGCGAATAAATGTAACAATTCTAAATTCAAATATCTAGGTTGTTTTTTCTCGATTTTACAGAGAATATGACTACAGACGATATCTTTGTGCATTGTTTGTAACTTACTAAATTTTGACTTCTCCCCGATTCGATTTTTGCCTTTTTAGAATCTGAATAAGATTTTGAATAAATTGTGACATTTAAAAAATGATACAAATCTGAAAATCTCATCTGAGATCATTTATGGAATGTTTTTAAGTTTTGTGTGAGTTATTGGTTTGTGAATCACACAGACTTGTCACGTACATGTAGGCATATTACATGAAGCGCACAAGCGCTTCTTGAAAAATATGCCTACGTGCAAGTCTGTGTGATTCTCACACCAATAATTCACACTAAACTTAAAAAAAAACTATTATTTATATTTTCATTTTACATGTGTGGAAGCAACTAAAATATACTTATTATTTGAATTTTTCGCTGCTCTATATCGTTGCATTTTTACTAACGTCGCTGTATCTTCTTTGTGACGTCGCGTTAACGCACGTTTCTCCGTGTATATACAATGAAGCGCATTGAAGTGGTAATATTTTCCGTCTGGATAAAACGTTCTGAGTCATTTTTGAACGTCAATTACAACATAATGACACGCCCATATTTTTAGAAACGAGAAAGAAATATTAGTCGTTATGTTTAGGACACCCCATTCTTTGCGACTAGCAATATGAGTTACACTGAAATGGAGCTTTAAAAAAAATTAGAAGAGAGAGTTAGAGACTCTCCGCTTCTGTAAAACACAAATTGAAACGAATACCCGGTATGTACATATTTTTGAACTTATCATGTCTATTGAAGTTACCACAACACATGTTTCGGTCAAACACGTGTTTACTCGGTACATGTATTTATCTAGACCGTCAATTTGATTGGCTATTATATTTATGGAAAACCTGTTCTACAATTATTCGAATAAACAAATTGAGCATTTTATCGATTTCTAAAAAAAATGGGCGTGTCAAAAGATGACAATAAACGTTCTAAAGATAGCTCAAAACGTTCCATTCGAACGGAAAATTTTACAACGTTAATGCGCTTCATTGTATTTCTACGCGTGAGGACACACGAAAAAGGTATTCAAATCCATTTCAATGTTTGATTAGTAGAAAAACAGAGCTAATGTAAATAGTTGAATTTAGTGTTTAAATATTTCTATCAAATTTGGATAACATATAACGTCAAATAAAAAGGATATGACAGAAGTCCACGAACTTTTCGAACAACCCCCGCACTGTAGGATTTAGCTCCTATTCCTGATATTCATTTACCCTCCAACGGTTCCAACGGTCGTTTGTGATTGCGGACATCGAAATCGGAATCTTTTTTTGAAAACCGATATTCCAAAACGATAAAAGACTATTTCGGAACAATGAAAGGTAAAAACAGTATAAATAGTTGAAGTATAACTTATAATTAATTAACGGATACCGTTCTAAAAGTGGGGGGAAGCATAAACTTCAAGAAATAATACCAAAAGAGAGCTACAAAAAAAGCGGCGGTGAAAAAAAGATTTCTAAGCTTGGATCTGTAGCTTTTTACTTTATCTGTCCAAATTTTCTCAAGCAGAGAGCTACAGTTTTGCAGCTACATGTACTTCTACTGGTGACTTACCGTTGAAAGGAAACTAAATAAAGTCCTCCATTCTAGAATCAAAATTTCCCTACAAAATAAACGTTAAAATGCTAAATCACTTCTCAAAGAAAAGTACAGTTAATGTGTTATACATATAGTTGAAAAATATATTCTTAAGAAAGATTTTGATCATTAATTTTTAATTTTTTTAATTTCAGTATGTTTAACGAAGCCTCATCCTAAAGCTCGACCTATGGATTTCAAATTTTTAGTAAAATATAAGTATTTAATAAAACCATACAATCAATCTGCCTGCTAGATATCAAATGAAATAGGAAAGTCTAAATGCATTTCAATGCATTACATAGTTGTGAAGATATTACCACATACATAAAAAAGTCTCATACCTCCATCCTCTTTTAGTTTTAAACAGATTAAAGTACTTGTCTGACTGAAGAGGGACGAATTGGAGTTTTGTTATCCTACATATGATGAGACCTAGTTGAACAATCTGTTGGAAAATAAATCTCAGATTTAAATGTATTCATTATTAAAATAAAAATTTCACTGAGGGTTGATGTAAATAGAAAGATTACTTAAATTCAAACAAAGAATGCTTAAATCAAACCCTCTCAATTGACATTTCACAAGAATATTTATCAGTAATTACGGATACCTTTCATGAAAGGATAGGTGATACATACCAAGAGAAATATTGTCACACCACTACAGGAGAAGAAGGTATTGCTGTAGACATCTAGTCTTGTCAGCAGGGCATCTTTACAGGACTGAGGAGAATAAATCAACTGTATGTACTAGTACTTCAAATATAGTCCAAAATACTTAATTTAAAATTTTCTCCGAACAAAGTTGTAATACTACACAGAACACAAACATTCTGTTTTCGCCGATATTAAGTTTGCATTTGAAAAGTTATAACTTATTTACAAGTATCAGATTTAGTTTCATCATTTAAAATTCTGCTCACCGTGTTAAAGGACAGGTCTAATTCTACTAGATCTGTACAATCATCGTTATTGGTTCTATAAGGTTCCGTTAACGGGTTTTCTTTACAGCAGTAAATGGGTATCTTGTCGTTACCAGACATATACGTTACCAATTCACTACCTTCATGGTCAGTCACCCCACAACATTCCGCCTGGAAATAGAAATCTTAACAGTTTGAACGCTGATAGGCGGACGGCCCAAATTTCGTTCTTAGAGTTCATTGAAATTTATTTTTTCTTCTTGAGGACAGAAGTAAATTGCGACTCAAAATATTTAATGTATTAAATAATAATATTAAATCTATTCGATACTTAGCCAATCACGGTATAATTATTGTATGTTAGATTATTCATACCACAGCAAATAAGTTGCTCCAGGCTCCATAGGAGCTGTATGAATACACATACGATAAGTGCGGGTTGTAATTATGGTTCTCGAGGAATAATTTCATCTCATCTTCCATTCTATAACTAATCTGTAAAGTAGAAGAATTCAGTAAAAAGAAATGTTTACATAAAACCTATTATAAGCATTTAAATAATATATATGACTGAAGCCGAATACCGTGTCTTTTATTTTCCCCCACAGACCAGTACCGATGATCATCAAAGCTAAAACAATGCCGACAAGGATTGCTTGCTGCAATATCAAAAAAGCATATTTAATAAGAAATTTGGTTCTAATGGACTGGGAACTGAATTTGTGACTATAGGTGATACATGTATCTTTTTTCACTTGTAAACTTATACAATTATCTATGCAAAGTACATTTCTGGCCAAAAAAAAAAAAAATAGTACGACCATATTACTGGTAGACCATGTACTATAAATATGTTTAATCATTGGCTGTGATTTTTTATAACAGCAATTTCAATATGCTTTCAATATCAACCAGAAATAATTAAAACTCTTAACTTACTGTGACATGCAAGCATTTTGATTTTGTCCTGAGTGTGAACATCCCAATTCCACAAAAAATGATAAGAATTATTCCACAAGAAAACATGAAGGCACACAATGATGTTCTGGTATGATTGAAGTTCAGTCCGTCAAATGATAGGTTGCTGAATATTACATTATTAATGATATCATGGTTAAAAACTTTATCATAGCTGAGGAATATCCCATCCATTATGAAAACACCACCGAATAGCTGAAAAAAAAAATGCAAATTACATGTCTTATAATATACACTGAAATATGGAAAGTCTATTTTACAATTCAATTTCATATGTTCGAACGAAGTAAAAGAGGTACTAACTACAGACAGAACTGCAGCAGTCATCAGAATCAAGCGTGGGAAATCGCTATAAAAGAAAAGTTTCAATTCGTAGTTTTTGATAGTGGTGATCTTCCGTCTTAGAATGGGACATATATGTTCAAATAAAAAAAGTTAATGAAATGGCGTTGATAGCATAATTAATGCATTAAAACATGGCAAAAGTTCTTCAAATAAATTTCACCCTTACAAATGTGTTTGTACCTTTTATATTTTGGTGTTCAAGAACTTTAATACTCGAGTAGCTGTGGCAAGATTTAGTAAGACTATAGCAAAACTGTTTATAATTTAGGTTAATAAATCGAAAGCAAATATGGAGATGACGAACAGTTATAGATGTAGCTTATGACTAGCACGCACGAGTAGAAATGATAAATAAAGATGTTATATTCATACTCTACAATATCACTGAAAATGTATCTCAATTTTGCCAGAAGTATTACATTAGTTAATTAGTAGTTAAAGAACTTCTGTTTTCTATTTTTTTCCTTCATAATACAGGCAATTTTTTTTCTTCACACCACATATAGAAAAATCAGTTGATTTTTTAACAAAGGCTTCTTGGCTCATCTTCCTTCAATTTCTAACCCATTATTTTCAATTGGTTTATTGTAGTTTATTTTGTTAATCGACCTTAGGCGTGAGTTTGAAGCAAGCCCGTAACTAGAAGCGTCCTCAGATTTGGCCAAGTAGCCCAGAATTTAAACAAAAAGTTCAAAAGGAAAAGCTTAATTGAAAGGAAAATTTTATTCCAAGGAACGATGAACTTTTCTTTAAGGTTTCTATGTACTCACATATGTAATTAATTTACCTTTTGCAATACTGAAAACATCGTTTGCAGATGCCTTTGTTTTCCTCATCACTGGGTTTTCCAGGGGAATCATTCTTTAAATTGTGTTTTTCGTGAACATCTTTTGAAGGCATAGAACGTATTTGGAAAATTGTGAGCAAAAGAGATAAGCCCTGAAATATAGCAGGTAATTTCAAAATATCAAGTCACAATTATTTTTTAACTTAATGTTTTTTTTAAATTCCAAATCACTCACCCCAAAAGGAATTGAAATGGAGATGGCAATAAAAAAGCCAGTGGTATAAAACCCAATAATATTCTGTATTTTATCAAGGCAACCCTACAAATACAAATCATATATATCTACCTGGTATATTTGTTTAAGGTTATAAAAATGAGATATTTTAAAGCTGTGATTTGATTTTCTTATTTTCAGCAATTTCTAGTGTTTTTACAGATATTGTGTCAAATATCCCAGTATGTATTTACTTTTTGCATTCTATATGATGGACAAATCATCTAAAGATTCAAGTCTAATTACAGAAAGACATCTAATATTCATTAACTTTTCTTTTATTCATTTTATTAAGAGTAGTTAAACGAATTCAAGTCAATGCAAATTTACTTACTTTTCTGGTAAAAAAAAAAGCTTAAAGGTTGGCCATTAAACAAGAAAGAGATATAAAGCAAAAATGGTGAGAACTAAACCTGGGAGGTGTTTGAAAATTTAAAGAATGTTACAAAATTTACCGTTCCGTCAGGATAGCAATTGTATGGAGTCATGGAGTTGATGTCGCTAATCAGAGTTTGGTAGAGTGTGTGACAACATGTATGTGGAAGAAATCCAGGAATGCATGGGGAGGAAAAAGCTAGATTACAAAAATCATTGTGAGAGTTCAGCCCACAACACTGCAGCTAGAAAGAAATGAGAGAAAATATATTAACATATTATTCGTGGCGTAATAAAATAATCTCTCTTCAAGAAAAATACTCAAAAAAAAAAAACTGAACAGAGTGAGAAAAAAGAAAAAAAAACCATATAAATTAATCAGACAAGAGGCCGATTTTTTTAATGCCAACTTCCTTCAATACCAATTTTTTTTACCTCCAATCCTACAAGCAAAGAATCGTTACAAGAAAAGATACATACAAGCCTCTTTATTTACTCCTCACTAAAATATTAACAGTAGTGAAAAAGAAACTCTAAGAGTACTGTACAACAATATATTCAAGAAGTGGTGTAAATCAGATGTGGATATCTAAAAATTCCAAGGAATTTTTGGACAATTTAAAATCACAAGATTTTAACTAAAATCAACAGCTTTACAACTTACGACCTTTCAGTTTTATACACAACCATTCCCAGCGTTAAATCAAAGTCCAGGCTTTTCGGTATCATTGACAGCTGATTTTTCAATAAAAATGGAACTCAGAAATTTACTCACCTTGTCATTGGTCATTTGCAAAATTATTTTGTTAAAGAGCATTCTGATTGTACACACAAGTACTCTAAAGTCGACATAAAAAAGATTCTCGAGTTTCTGATTGACATTATCTTTGTTGTGTTTGGAGACCAGATCTGCCAACAATCTACTGAAATTTCCATGGGAACCAATTTCGCCCCGTTATAAGCAGACCTAATTTTGTATTCATATGAAGCAGATTTTGTAGAAAAAATTTATGCGGGAAGAGAAAAACTCGACTTTTAGATACTGTAAACGTATTATGCTTAGCATGTATGATATTTTGCGGATATTGATTTTTGAATATCTTAACATAAATTTGATTTAGCGCATTTCCTCATCTTTTTATTTATGTGTACTTGTGTGAGACAATTAGCGTTGCAGCGCGTTGGCTGCGTTCCGCCAAAGCCGCTAAAAAGAATACACAGCCAAATGTAAAACGTTGACAGTGAATCGACGACTTACTGTCATATATAATAGTAATTTCCATTCTTATGTCGAAACAACATATATATCCTGGTGAACTTGAGATAAAAGATACCACAAAGTCTGACACATCTATTTCATATTTAGATATCTTACTTGATTGATTGATTGTATAGTGTTTAACGTCACTCACGCGAATTTTTCATTCATATGGAGACGCCACCACCTGCCGGTGGAGAGCTGCCAATTTTGTCCTATACTCGGAACTCAGGGCAATTGAGCAGGGAGGGATCTTTCTCCTGCCAGCACCTACTGCGACACGGGGCCTCGGCTTATACGGTCTCATCCGAAGGACCGCTCTCCACGTCCCACAGTAGGATTCGAACCCGCGACGTAAGGATTGACTCCTTACTTTGCGACTCTAGAGCAGACGCTCTAACCACTATCTTACTTGAAAAAGACGTTAATGGAAATCTAACAACCAAGCTCTATGATAAACGTGATGACTTTAACTTTTCAATCGTCAAAATCCCCTATTTATGCAGCAATATACTTTCATCACTTGCATACGGAGTTTACATACCTCTGACACTTACATGTTTGTATTTCTACAACGAGGTATATTATTGACAAACAAGTTGATGAAACGAGAATTTCAGCAGGCTCGTTTAAAGTCATCAATACATTCTGTAAGTTCTATGTATTATTTAGAGAACAAGACGGGTTCTGTATCGTAGATACTACGCACGAGTCTCCATCCCCAAATTTGTATCTACGATACAGAACCCGTTTATAAGGTGTGTGTGTGTGTCATTTTTTCATTTCAAGGCAACATCTCAAGAAATAAATTATTTGAGTTTTTGCAATGAAATTTAATACAATTACTCTCTATACCCCCTGCCCTTCTTGAAGTGTCTCTTCCTTTTCGACCTTCTCTTCGAACCGCGCACGCTCTTCTTTTTTTCCTTAAGCAGTAACACAGATTACCAATATCTGAATTAGTTTATTTTTATACTGAGATTGATGACCACATAGTATTTAGTCTTCCTGATTCATAAATATGGCTCACGTCGTGTGTTAAAGGTCAACACGGGATGTTCACTTCTCCTATGCTTCTGATCCCATCACTGGAATTTCCAGGGTTCGTGTTTTTTATGTTTACAGATTTGTTTTGTTTGTAGATATTTTTTAAATCGAAATCTGTTCGTTATCTTCATATTTTTCATATCAACAAAATATTTAATTTGGGCAAAAATCAACAGTTTAGCTGAAAAGTGCTTCTGGAAGGTTTGCTTAATTTTCTCTGATACATGCATTTAATGCAGAATTATAGACTCAATAAATGTTAAAAACCGTGAAGCTATTTAAAGGCGATAACCACAATATAAGGATTTTTTCTATATAGAAGAAAAAGGCACATTTAAGTGCATTTGGCAAAGAGACTCTTGTCTTCCATTAAAAATGAAGATAAATTTACTTACTTCACCAAATAAATACGACCACTGTCCTCTGATATGTGAAAAACTTCGCAGTAAATTGACAAGTTGAATTCGAAGATCGTCGCTCATCTGCATTTACAAAACGTTTCAGATAGAAAATATTACTATGCTACTTTGACAGTAAAATAAGTGCTTAACACATACCCTCTCCCCCAAATACATGGACATGTAACTCGTATATATCAAGAAATTAAAAATCGGTGTTTTTAAAAAGCAAATGAATGCGATAAAAAAATGTTCAGTCACGCTGCAACCTACATGTAATATCACTCATGCATAATACAGCAATTTTTTTTCAGCTCAAAACCAATGAATTTCAAGTTATGAGTCAGAGTGGAAAAAATAAACAAATTTAAAAACTTACTTTTGAAGAAGGGAAAACAGAAAAAATAGGAATATGCGGTAAAAAGTGAGGCCTGTTCACTTAACTGCTCGCCTACAAGATTGTGTAAGTATGCAAATTCTATTCGAAGCAGCATTGCTTCATATACTTAGTAGGCTAAATTTGAAGTACCTGAACGACCAACTTTATGAACAATCCAAGCCAGACAATCTTTAGAGCCAGCAACACGCCTGTTATAAAGATTACCTAGGAAACGGAAATAGTTTTTTCATTACAATATGTTTATAACATTTCCTCATCAACATTATGTTGTACAAACAATTTGAAATAATCTAAGATCTTAGATCATTGATAAATATAATTCTAATGAACTTTTTAGAAGAGTTTGATTTTTTAAAACTACTCAAGCTAAGGCGTTATTGAGCTATAAAATGTAGGATAGAAGTATTCAGTAGTTTTTCGATAACAGTAATGGCACAACAACTAACTTGGCCAAACTAAAACCATGTTTAACTTAACACATTTGCCTATATTGAAGTAACAATTTATTTTATCCAGTAAGCAAAATTAGATAATAAGATACATTACCACCCCACTCTTGGTCTTGTTTTGTACTACACAGTCCCCAATGACGGCAGACATATTTACAATGAACTCCAACACTCCAAGTGTGATCATTAGAACCCCTAGAGCCCTGATGATGTCCACAAAGTTAAGTCCCAGGATGTAGATATGTACATAAATAGGATCCACGAAGGATCCTCTCATCTGGCTATCGTTGAGCAACACTGTACCCAAAGTCACAAGTCCAATTGCAGGAAGCTGTTTATATATATCATGAAAAAGTAGGTGAAATATATTTCTAAGTAGGATCAGGTGGACATATTTAATCATGTAAAATTGAAAACATCGTGTGTGACGCCAGGGTACAGGCACGTAGCAACAGGGGGGTCAGGGGTATGCCCCTTTTTCCCCAACATTACTTATACTATAGGAAATGTTCGTTGAAGTTGGAATTGAGAAAATTTTACTCCTCCTGATTTATGAAACAGAATTTATCTTTTAAAGACCGCGGCTTTAACTTTTTTTAAATATACATATAGTCAGGGCTATTCATTTTATATAGCATAGACCTAGAGAAGTAGACAAGCTTACGCATGTACGCCTACAATTCCTCTAAAGAGAATGATCGGTGTAAAGAAAGAAATAGTTCAGAATGAAGTCATGAAATTTATTCTCGTCAATCTTCTCACCATCTTCGCTAGCCAAGGGTTTCCGATCCGAAATCTACTCTATAACGTTGTAGAGTAGAGTTCGGATCGAAAACCCTTGGCTAGCGAAGATGTCTTCACACTGACTGATTAACCTAAATTATGTATCAAGATTGCACAGAATTTATTTATAGCGTACATGTGTCTCATCAATAAAATATCTCTACTAAAGTAAAGAGATTACAGGCCGCAACAAAAGTGCGTACCCCCCCCCCCCCCCCCCCCCCCCCCCCCCCCCCCCCCCCACACACACACACATATATATAGGATTTTCGACTTTGGGCAACTAACTTTTTTTGCTTGTCAACGTTTTCAGGAAAGTAAAAAAAAATTCTCTGATTGACCTCCCTTCCCCCGATCAAAAACGATGCTACATGGCTTGGTAAGCGATTGATCATCCTCACAAAAGTCAGTTTACACATGGTCCCACGACCATGAACAGACTCAGGACACCTTAAGTTGTCATGATGGCGTCTAAATTACAGAGATAAAGATATAGAACTAATCTTGCTAGCACAATACATATTTTCAAGTTCATTCAACAAGAAAACTACTGAATAGAAAAGAGGTATGTTCGCGGAAACAAAAGAGCATCCATTTTTACGCAAAAACTTTTTTTTAAAAAACTGAAGAACGGCGATCAAATTAAAATTTTAATAATACCTACATAAAAAGAAATTTTAAAGCTACTTACACAAGAAAGTAATCTCCAGATATTAGCAATGACACATGACCATGACCTGAAAAATCGATCATCTTATTTTTTTCATTTTAAAAATAATTTACTTTTGCTAAAACGAAATAATTTATTTTAAAAATGTGATTATGTTCAAAGTTTATTAAAATTGAATGTCAACTGCATCTAGAACATTATCAAATTCATTACCACTGCACCACCGTCGTCTTAGATATTAGTGTAGATACATTTATAAAATCAACGTTTCGAAAGTAAATATCCGTGTTCTTTATAGTCACTAGAATCTGCTTTAAGGTCTTCAATCCCTAATAGGAAGAAATTCAATGAAATTGAAAACATAAAAGATATGTAGGCATTCAATACTCAGTTTTATTTAGACATTAGAGTTCCCATTTATTACTATAAGTATGTTTAGTGGGATGTGTCCTAATTCATGACCTTGAATTTTGGTAAGAGTTATCTCCCCTTTTTTAATTAATAAAAAAATCAATTAAAACAAATTTAGCTTGTAAAAAAATTGTTTTCAATTATCATTCTATTTTTAATATTTCATTGCATCTTCAATGCATCTTTCCACCACAGGATTTATTGATATTCAAATTATTTGAATTTTTATTTTGAAAAAACGCTTTTCCCCATAGACTTCAATGCAATCTTTGTTAATTAACTACTCCTTAATTAATGAACTTTGTGAAAATTTCTCGTGGGCAATCCTTTTCCACTATAAAATGCTTTAATATAATATCAGAGTATTGTGTACTTGACGGACATTTAAGGGTAGAGAATTTGGTCCCATTAGGGATTGAAAACCTTAAGTGCGATTAATTTTCAGTGATATATGTGTTTTCTACCGTTGCCAAGCTGTTTTAATCTTTGATAAGCAGGTTCTTGCTAGAGCAAATGGTAGTTTCTGTCCAGAGAGATTACTGTAGATTATGTCACAGAAACCAAGCTGGATCAACTGCAAGATATATCAAGTAATATTGAGCTTCATTTGTTAATATTGAGTATCAATTGCATTCTCTCTTACACAGCAAAGATATATTCCGTCTTAACTTGACGTTTTGAAGATAAAAATTGAGTGCATATGTTTTGAAAGTCTTGCTAACGTTTTGAAAATCATATTGAAACAAAAAATATATTTTATACTGAGCTTTACATACCTCTAACAAAAGACAAAGTACAGCAAGACTTAGATACGATGAACAATATGAGATCATCCTCACAGAGAACTTCTCCCAGCAGGTCTTGATATTAAAAAAATGGTATGTTACTGATAAGAAATACTACGTATAGTCAGAAGTGTAATGTATGGGGATAATAAACAGTATTTAAGCTAAAAAGTCCATAAAACAATACAAAATAAGAGCAGAGCAAACACGGACCTCCAAAACATCAGAAATGGGATCAGTGGCCATGGAGGAGTGAGCATCCCCTGCCGATCGGTCACATCCGCCGTGTGCTTCTTGTCAGGATCGGGGAATAACGGAAAAATCCGTCGTCAATTCAGTATGAAAATAATTATTGGCTTAAACAAACAGAATAATAAACGTCAATCATCATTTGACTCAATGATAAGTTGTATTTGCTAACTAGAGCCGAGCTCGTTGCAAAGCAACGAGTAGGTCTTCCGTCCTGTTTGACCGGAAGTAACTTTCATTTAAAAATAAAAGAGTAATGAAGTCCAAAAATGGGTTAATCCTCCAAATCTATGTTAAGTATAGCAAAATTAAGCCATTCTTTGGTACTTCCGGTTTGACCGGAAGTGACGACGACGGACGGAAAATTAATATTTAAGCTTCTAGTGAGACATGTTACCCAAAAACCTGTCAAAAACGGCAAAAATATGCATTTTCTGACTACTTCCGGTTCGACCGGAAGTGACGTCGCCGGACGTATTTTGATGACCCCATTAGATAAAGCTTGATATTTTAAACAACTTTGCTTCTTTGATGCATAACAAATTCTCAATACTTTTTGAGATATCTGGAAAAATATTTTGGCCCCTCTAGATCCCTTAATTTAGGGGTCAGCCCTTTTTTTGACATATCATTTGAAAGATCTTCTTATTCTGCACAAATTATGTTCTATATATTTTAACAAAATATTTTTAGTTTAGAAGATAAAAAGAAAAATATGAGTAATTTTTTGTTCTTTTAAGCGTTCTAATTTTTGACCCCTATATAGCGCCATTTTGAATACAAAAATCGAAAAACAAAACCCGATGTGCACAACTTCAATCCTTCTATTATCTAAAATCAGTAGAATTTCTGCTCCAGCTTTAGCCGTCTCTGAGCCTTTGTCTGGAAACGAAAGCCTATAAATTTTCTTTTAAAGGGAAATAACTCAAAACCGGAAGTGGCTTTTTGAAATTTTAGACATTATTCTGATAGAGTTTATTAACGTCTATAACGTCCGAAAATTTGAGCAAAATCCGTTGAGAAATGATCGAGATGTGAGGCCTCAAAGTTGCGGTCTAGGAAGCAGAAGAAAAAAAAAGAATAATAATCTTTACCAACAGAATCAGTAGAAGGTCTTCCGTTGGAAACGGAAGACCTTAACAAGGTCATTGCATCGACCATAGGACCTACGAAATAATGACTTTAAACGAGACTGCTGATATTCTTGTTTCATCAATTTGTTTGCCAATAATTTACCTCGTTTTAGAAATTGCTCATACGTAGAGCATGCTCTTGCGTATCAAATCAACTGAGATATATTAACTCCGTATGCAGGTGATGAATGTATATTGCGGATAAGTAAAGGAAGTTGACGATTGAAAAGTTTGTCATCACGTTTATCGTAGAGCTTGGTTGTTAGATTACCATTAACGTCTTTTTCAAGTAAAATATCAAAATATGAAACAGATGTGTCATATTATGTGGTATCTTTTATCTCAAGCTCCTCGGGATATATCATATCGACATAAGAATGGTAATAACCATTGTTAATTAACAATACGTCGTCGATAGATCTAAATGTCGAGTTAAAGGCCACAGCTAGTGTTTTCTTCTTTTTGCGTATAATATTTTGGACAAATTCTGCTTCATATGAATACAAACATAGTTCTGCTTATAACGAGGGTCAGTTGGTAATGTAAGTTATAATTTACGAGTTCCATTTTTATTGAAAAGCAGCTGTTGATATAACAGAACCTGGACTAAATTCTGTTTATCTTGGGGAATGGTTATGTATAAAGATGAAAAGTAGCAAGTTTTTAAACTGTTGATTTTGTTTAAATCTTGTGATTTTATCGTTATTATAGTTTATTTTCGAAAAAAAAATTAAATAAAATTTTAATTAGAGAGTAATTGCAATATGACATTGGTGAAGACAAGTTATGGGTAGTTCAACTCACCGTATCGTAGCCCGAGCACCATGGACTTCCCAGGTTACTTGTAATACCACAACATCCCATCTAATCCGAAATAGAAATAATCATGCACATATGTATGTATAATTCACATTTTAATAAAACAAAGGACGAGAGAAACATGGGGAGAAAAACCATCATATTTTTTAATAAATGTCATACTTTTTGATCAAGAACTGTGTTTTTTATCTTTATAAACCTCGTATCCTTATTGCAAGCAGAAAAAACGGATTATGATTTTATAAAATGCAGAAAAAAATTAAAGCTTTAATGGATTGTTTGTTTAAAGTTCATTCAAAAAAAGAAAATAGATTCTAAAACTGTTCTCTTCTTTTTTCTTAATTTCTCTAAAATTCGAAGGTTTACTGTCGCCCATCTTTTACATGTAGGTTTGAACTTTATTTTTGGATAAGATAGAGTATAGAATTGTAATAATTACTGTGTAAGTACCATTGAAAACATTTCCATCCAATCTTCAATTGCCTCTTTTACAGAATCTGGATAGTTAATACGCTCGTGGAAGAGTGACTGAAAATCTGCAGCAAGTGAAGAGGACTTCATCTAACAAAATATTTTAATATTATAAACATGACTTTCATATCAAAAATCTCAATATTGTCTTGCATAAATAGACACTCACTCCTTCAAGCACTATACTAAATAGGGAGATGTATATGATGTCTGCAACAAGGAAAAACAGCAAGGACAGCATATACTGTTAAAAGGAAAATAAAATGGTTTGACATCTTTAATTTGTTCAACAACAAAAATCTATAGAATATCAAGGTATATTGATTCTGTGGGAATACAAATTTTCTTTTGATTACCGATTACCTCAAGACTTCCAACACAGAGAAAATGTTAAAAAGGGCACTTATGCTTCAAAGGTCATGAAAAACTACATGTAATTTAGTGTAATGATTCATACCAAGATTAGAAATATCCTTTTTCTACAGAATATTCCCAACATCCCCAAGCCACAGGAAATGACGTATACCGGAAATAGAGACACGGAGGTCAACACCAGAGCATTGACTGTTATGCCAAGTCTAAGGTTTCCAACCCACAGTCGATCAAGGATGGCTATCCAGCTGTGTTGTATTAGTCCCGTATGGAGCTTCCAGACCAGCCCCATAACAAAGTAGCCAACGGATATACACTATATTATACAATTATTGCTGTTTTTTGAGGTCAATACAAAGATTTAGCCATCTGAGGAGTACAATATTCACCGAGCCCGAGATGGCTAAATCATTGTATTGACCTCAAAAATCAGCAATAATTGTTTTTTTTTATATGATTCACTGATAAAATGATACAGCTGAGCTCATTACTTGTTTGCATTTTATTAAGTCCTAGCCAAATACAAGAGAGAAGCAGAATTAAAATGTGAATAAACCTTACCAGTTGTATCAATTTGAAATGTTTTTTTTATCAATTTTAGTTGCCATGAAAAATATATAATGTCAGTCTTTTTTATAGGATAAATTTTGAAAGGAAGGAGTATTAGCAGGGAAAACGGACTGCCAAAAAGTAAAAAAAAATTGTTATTCAGTAAAAGTGTTGAAGGGGGGTCCCTGCATCCCCTCTTACCACCCTCACCCTAAATTATAATCATAAATTCGCATATGTTTTGTTCACATGAAAAAAAAAATCATAGTTGTTAAAATAGCTTTCCGAACCAATTTGTATCAATTTGGAATTTCCCAATCTATTTTTAGATCAATGTAGAGGAAATAAACTTGGAACATCACGTGCAGGTCAATACAATGTAGTATTTTTCTAACATAGTTGGATCTCGGCCAATCAGAGAGATGGAAATTATTAAATTATATAATAAAATATATTATCAAAACAAAAATGAATGATTGATTGATTATTGGTGTTTTACGACAAAAATAAATAAATAAATAAATAAATAAAACGTTATGAATTTTTCAGCATTTCGTTTCAATTTATTCTGTGGAATAATAGGTTCAGATTTTTTTTTACAAATGCAGTTTAGAAAAACCTTTAAATATCCGACATCTTACTCTGACTAAAATCATGCACATTATGATGATATTGACAGGCAGAGCATATGCATTCTTTCTATACGATCCTGGAGCATATGTAAAAACGTCCAGTATGCGTGTTCTGTAAGTAGAAAAAAAATAAGTTTTTTTAAAACCCAATTATCTTCATTAAAAAAAAAAAATCAGCAGATTTAAATAAATTGAAGAAAACCTGGTGAATGAAACCAAAATAAGATAGCTTAATGAGTTAAGGAGAGTAATATTAATATATATTACAAATTTAAAATTAAAAATCTTTTACTATCTATTATTTATTTATGTCATTAATCAATTCAATCTTTTCATGTCATAAATACATGTAGTTGTAATTTCACATCTTATTTAGTAAATATAGTGAATTTATTTCTAAAATACTTTTTAACGGTGAAAAACAGAATGAGAAAAAAATGTGTGGAATCACAGCATCATTGAATGAAAAACGGGGAAAATCTTTAATGCCCTCAGGGGATTCATTTCTTTCATTTTGTTGCTTAAGAAAACATAAACTACTCACCCTATTGATTTCATTGCAACTTCAATAGTTGAAAATCAATGCTCATTTAAAAGGTTTTAGCATCTACAAATGAGGAAAAGTGCATATTAAAAGAACTTTTCATTAAAAATACGTTAGTCAACTTTAACATTGTTTTGAAATACGTATGTACTTTGTTATTCCGTATCGGCATATATTTAAGACTAATTAACTGAAAGATAGGTATGATAACAATTGAGGTTTAGCACGAAATTGATATCCGAGATACCCCTAGTATTTGAATTATACAGAGCAATTTGTTATTATACATATTAAGATCTATTTGATATCTCTTAATCTAAGCCCTACAAATAAAAAAAAGATTCTTTAGAGAAAAATAGATCAAATACAGATATTTATTGCGTTGGAAGTTTAAAAACATATCATCGGATTTAAAAACAATCGTTCATGAATAATCCGAAGAACCGGAGATCACTGCAACAAACTTACCAGGAAGTAACTACCTATGTTGATGGACCAGTTTCTCTGTCGGTCTCTGAGCATGTCAGTCCTTCCACATCATATTTATTAACAGACTTAAACGCATTCGTTTTATAGAAAATATGAAATGGGGGCCGGGGGATCTTTGATGACAGAACGATGCATATTTGCAAAAGTATCAGAAAATAGCAGTCTTTTTATGAGGTTGACCCGGATTCTCTACATGCTCTTTCTTGAAATTATTATGATGTTCAATCTTTGTGAAATGCAAGTGTTAAACTTATCGAAATTCTTCAAGATTAAGATTTTTGGTAAAAGGAAGTCTCGTTTAAATCGTGATGGTAGGTGTACAACCCCAAGAAGAATAAAATATACAATTTTTTTTTATCTCTGTCAATTCTAGAATTTAATTAGATTTGTATAAAATACTGCTAAATAACAAAGTAAAAATATTAAAAATATCATATATTCAAATTCATGACAAAATGTGTAAATAAAATTTAGGAATACAATCCAATTTCTTAGGATTTTTTGTCTCTGCTTTCTTTATTGTTATGAAAGAAAAACTAAACATTTGTCAAATTTTAAAACACGGAAACAAACAAGGAAAAAGAACCAACTTACCAAACTGGACAATCTACAGAAGTAGCAGTGCCTTTTTTCTTCGTCGGCTATTCATGAAGCTTTTACATAGTGGTTTTAAATACCAGTCTTTTCTATACTCATTTATCATTTTAAGATGAACATGCCTAACACAGCGTATTGTTTTTTGGAGCTTTTTTACGGTGACAGAAGATCGGATCATCGATAGATCAAATTTTTGCACGCCCTGGCCCAGTTATAAAATTAGCCATGCTGTTAGCATTTCTTTCCTTTGTGTACATACTACAACTAAAAAGGCACTGATCATGAATATGTAACACGAATATGTTCAAACTGTAATAATAGCTAATCTAAACAAGATGTGTTTGTGAAACACTATGCGCCCAGCGGCAACAAATTAAAAAAAACTAATATTTTTAGCATAAAGGTCACAGTGAAGGTCACAAGGTCATTGATCTTGATGTCTTTTGTAAGATCTTGATTAGTGAAGTATGCATACCAAATATGAAGTCTCTATCTTTCATGGTTCAATAGTTATAGTGAAGGTTCATAAAAGCTATTTTTAGCATATAAGACACAGACAAGGTCACAAGGTCATTGATCTTGGTGACATTGAAAGATCTTGATTAGTGAAGTATGCATACCAAATATGAAGTCTCTATCTTCCACGGTTCAAAAGTTATGGCGAAGGTTCAAAAAAGCTATTTTTAGCATATAAGACACAGTCAAGGTCACAAGGTCATTGATCTTGGTGACATTTGAAAGATCTTAAAGTATGCATACCAAATATGAAGTCTGTATCTTCCACGGTTCAAAGGTTATGGGGAATATTCAAAAAAGCTATTTTTAGCATACAAGACACAGTCAAGGTCACAAGGTCATTGACCTTGGTGTCATGTGAAAGGGCTTCACTAGTGGAGCATGCATGCCAAATATTAAGTCTCTATCTTCTATGGTTCAAAAGTTATGGCAAAGGTTAAAGTTTGCAAAAAAACCTCTATTTTTAGCATATAGGTCACAGTCAAGGTCACAAGGTCATTGACCCTGGTGTCATTTGAAAGGGCTTCATTAGTGGAGTAGGCATACCAAATATGAAGTCTCTATCATATTAGTGGAGTAGGCATACCAAATATGAAGTCTCTATCATTCATGGTTCAAAAGTTAAGGCGAAGGTTAAAGTTTGCAGACAAACAGACAAACAGACAAAGATGACAATATCAATAAGTGGGTCAAAAATAAATTTGACTTTTTTATTTTAGGCATAAGGCCAGGTCAAGGTCATTCTTGTTTCCTTGACATGATTAAATTATAAATACTGTTTCCATCGGGGGCACCTTCATGTATTACAAACAAGTATTCGGTATGGCATTAGAAATACTTTTTACTAAAAAAAAATCATTGAAGTGGAACAAAATTTAATCTTTTCCTATTATATATAGTACAGTTTATAGTATTTCTTATTAGATATGTAAGCTGAAGCATCCAGTACATGTAGTATATTTTGGTGTTTTAAGGAATGGGCCTTGTCCCATAGAGAGGTAATTAGAATATGTTACCTTTTGTATATTTAAAAGTTGTAATATCATATCATTATATCAATTGATATGTGATTGTAAAATATGAGTATAAAAATTAACTGTACAGTGATTTATTTGTATGCTAAATATTTAAATTAAGAGAGATAACTCTTAACTGATAAAATTATCTTTTGTATATCAAAATAATAAGAATAGAATGTATACATTTGTTACTACTTCATGTGATATTCATTGTTATTGTTTTATTTTATAGGGCCATTTATATTCCTACTTCAAACGTATTAAATAGTGTGAACCCTAGACAGGAGTTGGTTGTCATTACATCATATATATATAAACCACCCCTGCAACATTGGCGCCCAACGTGGGGCTGGATGCCTTCAACCAGAACCAGAAGGACTGCATGGTCAACACACCGTGAGTGATTCGTTGTAGAGTGACATTCCGCAAGATGTGAATTCGAACTTGTGTGCACACCGTTCTGTGAATTCGAACCTGGCCAGTAGAGGTATTGTGTACGTACAGATAGAAACTGTTTTCAGGGTACATGTAATTTTTACAGGCATGCCATATTGTTGTTTTTAAATCGTTTGCATATTATAGAGTAAATTATGTGAATGCTGTAATTTAATTTAGAAAAGTTGTGGATATTTGTCATTTTGATCTTGTTTGATCTCTAAAATGTAAAAGGTAATTTTTTCTTGATTTATTCAAATTTTTGGTTAAATTAAATCCAGTATTGGTTATCTTTGTATATTGGCCACAGTTTGTTTATTTATTTAATTTTTTTAATATTTGATTGAAAACATCTAACTATTTTTGTGTGAATTTTGTAAATATTTTATTTATTATTATTATTTTTTTAGATAAATAATTTTTTAATTTGAATTAAATTAATCAAAAGTTAGGCATATTTTGTGAAAGTCGTGTGAGAAAGTCCTGAGCACAGCATTCAGTTTCCCCAATTCTCTTTCTAGCTTTATTTCTAAGCACTAATATGTGACCAAACAGTTTACTGACCTTTATTGACAGTAACATTTGACAGGTGTTTATAGTTTGTGTTACAAATTTATTCAGTGAGTTTAATTGGTTAATAGTTGATGGTCATTGTGGTTTGCAAGCCCTGCAGTTATTTTGTGTAGAGATGTAGTTGCCAGAGTCTGATCAGTGTTTGTCCGTCAAAATCATCCATTAATACACCCTATTATATTATATAGACATTTAATTTACTGTAGTATTAAATAAGTAAGTACCGAGATCCGCGCCCGCTTCGTGTTGTGATCACAATAATTGCGATCGGGTTCGATATCCGTTTCGAGAATTTAACCGGAAGTCGGTTTGTTTTCATGGTTTGAGACAATCTCTCACCAGAGGGCGTTTTACGCTCATCGCTCCAACACGTGTAAGCGGAGCGCGCCCTCTGGTGAGAGATTGGGTTTGAGAAGGAATTTCAGAAGTTAGAGGAATATTTATTCCTTTCCTGTAGTAAGTGGGTAAATAAATTTATTCAAAATATCATGTGAGGTTTATTCTCCGTCTACTGTAGTCACGCTTGTTCGTCTGGTACTGCGTAAATAAATTTAAGTCCGTACAATTAACAAATCTTGTTGACAGTTTAGACTTCGTCAACTTCACGTGTTTGTGAACGCTTATCATTTGAAGAAATTCTTATCTAAGAGTTAGCGCTTTCAGCATGTAATTGAAATTTTCTTTCAGCATATTTTGTCGTTGTAGATTTACTTTCTTTTCAGGAATTATTAGTAAATACTTGACATACTTTGACAAGCATTTTGAAAGTGTATTCTGTCTTTGAAATTTGTACATTCTGCAAACCGGAAGTGCATCTTTACATACCGGAAATACTGTTTGTTTACAGGTAGGGGTTTGTTTACATTGACTATGCAAATGTTTTACAGTTTTTATGCCACATGCTTGTGTCCCTATCATGTACATTGTGTCGTGAAAAATGATTGAGTCTGAAATAATTCAATTATGTATTTCACACGGATTTTCAGAATCATTTTGTGTACTTTGTATGTCACCATAGACGCTCTGAGTTTCCATCTATCAGGTGATATTGAATTTTCATGCAGTTAAACATGGAGTTTTCAGCGAAAGAGATTGACAACATTGTCACAGCTTTTAAAGAGTTACATGTTAAACCAAATGTAGATTCACCTCAGAGTTTTATTAGGTCACCTGAGTAAACTCAGGTGACCTATTGCTATCCGTTTTCGTCCGTCGTCGTCCGTCGTTCGTCGTCCGTCGTTCGTCGTTCGTCGTCCGTCGTGTGTTAACATTTGAACATTTTCAGCTTCTTCTCTGCAACCACTGAACCAATTTCAACCAAATTTTACACAAAGCATCTATGGGTGAAGGGGAACAAAAATTGTGAATTTCATGATCCCTGCCCCCCTGGGGCCTGAGGGGTGGGGCCAAAACCACTAAAATTAATGCAATCTTTAAAAATCTTCTTCTTTACTCCTGGACATCAAGCAGTCAAACTGTTTGCATGATTGTAATCAGCA
>PRKT01000041.1:1502656-1592009 GCA_003671525.1 Saccostrea glomerata | reverse complement strand
AAAGAATTTGTCTGCTCATTAAGGTCTACAATCCCTATTAGTTTGGTGTCTTAATCTCTTACCGTTTACGAGATCTAGCTATGATAACTTCTGATTTTGAGGACAGGAAGTAACGCGACCGGAAGTGAATTTTACTGAGATATTAGTCATTACTGTAGATATTTGCAGTCTGTATAACATATCCAAAAATCATTACAAATCCTTTAACTATAAAAAATGTTTATGGGAAAGAAAATACTCAAATTATGTAGTTTTTCTCTTTTAACCGGAAGTTATCATTTTTGTTTCCGGTGGGACTGATACATTTCGGAACTACAAATAAAATGCTATAATGTGATGCAAAAACATTTCAAAAAAGAAAAGTTGAATATTTTGATTTCTTTGATCACTTCCTGTGACAACCGGAAGTGACGGCGGACAATCTTCTACTAACCGATTTTGCCAACTCATCATGATTTACCACTTGATTAAGTTTGGTGTCTTAATCTCTTAAAGTTTACGAGATCTAGCTATGATAACTTCTGATTTTTAGGACAGGAAATCACGCGACCGGAAGTGAATTTCACAAAGATATTTGACGTTACTGTAGACAGTTGCAGTGTGTATAACATATCCAAAAATCATTACAAATACTTAATCTATAAAAAAAATTTATGGGAAAGAAAAATACTGAAAATATGCAGTTTTTCTCTCATAACCGGAAGTTGTCGTTTTTGTTTCCGGTGGGACTGATATATTTCGAAACTACAAAAAACATGCTATAATCTGATGCAAAAAAAGTTTCACAAAAGAAAAGTTGAAATTTGTTGTTGATATAAATGAAATCGAGTTTAATATAAAACTTAGATCCACCCCTTTATATATACTTGTGAGCGATAAAGTTCAAGGTCATTCTCTCGGGGTTCTGTCTTTTTATTGGCTGTGGTTCTAAGTTGTTCTCAGTTACTTGAATTAGCTACTCAGAGGTTTTTGCCAGGTTGGCAGTGTTGAAATTTACAGAGTATTTATAGACAAAGAATTTAAAGACTTTTTGACTCGACACCTTAAGACTAGACCTGGTAGTAAGTATTTACTTTATTAACATTCTATATCTTTATAATACCTTTATTTAGCTAATATCACTGATTGAAAGAAGAGTGAAAGTTTAAATAATGAATTAAAACTTAATCTTCAGTTTATCATCTCAGAGAATATATTTATTTGAATCATGGGTATTGTATCATATATAGTACAGTTTATAGTATTTCTTATTAGATATGTAAGCTGAAGCATCCAGTACATGTAGTATATTTTGGTGTTTTAAGGAATGGGCCTTGTCCCATAGAGAGGTAATTAGAATATGTTACCTTTTGTATATTTAAAAGTTGTAATATCATATCATTATATCAATTGATATGTGATTGTAAAATATGAGTATAAAAATTAACTGTACAGTGATTTATTTGTATGCTAAATATTTAAATTAAGAGAGATAACTCTTAACTGATAAATTTATCTTTTGTATATCAAAATAATAAGAATAGAATGTATACATTTGTTACTACTTCATGTGATATTCATTGTTATTGTTTTATTTTATAGGGCCATTTATATTCCTACTTCAAACGTATTAAATAGTGTGAACCCTAGACAGGAGTTGGTTGTCATTACATCATATATATAATAAACCACCCCTGCAACATACAGCCACATATTAAAAATCAGCTCAATATCTGCAAACAATTGAGGAAAATGGTGCGGAAAACCATGAAAAATAAAAAAGGCTGTTTTCCCTGAAAACTGTTCAAGCGGAGCAAAATCAAACTTGTGTGTAACTTATCATGAAACACTCCAACAATCAGCTCAATATCTACAAGCGTTTAGTAAAAAAATGCATTAAACCAAGTTGTGCAGACTGACAGACAGAAGGGCTGACACTGTCAGACAGATAAACAGTCTCAGGGGAAATCCTTAGTCCCCCGTTTGTGAAACGAAAAAAAAAAGAAAGAAATACTATATGAATATTATTTTTTTTATTTGTCAGTTACATTTAAAAAATATATTTTAATTTCCTTCAATACAAATGATATAAATCAAACAAAACATGATTTCATCATCAAAATCCAAAACAACTTTTCTATATAAAAGTTAGTTAAAGAATATTTCAGTGTAAATATATACGAGGCCGCATGTCAAATATAATTTTAATTATTAACAATAGTTTAATGATTCATTCTTATTCTGTCTACTGAGTTCCAGATTGTCTTCATCCATTTTTCGATCATGTAAATCTGACGTATCCTGTTAAGTTTCTCCTGTTTTAATGTCCCGGTCCTCTTCCCCGTCTGACTGTGTTGGTAATTTACCGCCGTGTGATGATTCCTTTTTTGTTAGAGTGTCGTTGTCATCTGTAGAATTGACAGGACTTTCACTGATATTATTTGAGCCATCGTTCTGATTTCGAGACTCAGAAGACGATGGTGCTGCATTTTTTGGAGCTTTATTTGTGGTATTATTTGAAACATTTCTTATATTCTCCAGATCGGGGTACAAAGGTTCTACCTTGTTTTCCCCAATCTTAACCTTTCTTTTTTGTGACTTTGGAGAATTTTCATCAGTCAGTGTGCTATTTTCGCTTTCATTCCCCTTGTTAAAGCTGTTCTTTGTATCTTTCCGTTTATTTTTCTTCCTTTGGCTAATATTATAACGAAATCTCAATTTAACAGAGAAACATTTTTCTTCACAGATATTTTTGTTTTTAAAACTATTTAAACAATAAACATGATTGAATTCATAATAAAAACCGAAACCACGATAAACAAAAGGAAAAAATCAAAATAGCCTACCTTTTGGAAAAATAACTTTTTATTTTTATCAATACTTTGTCAGCTCTAAAGGGTTCATCATTCTTAATCAAGATCCCAAGTACAATGATCAGGGCTATCTGTAATAAGTAACTTTAATTAAACACGGGTTTCAGTAAAAAAAAAAACATAAGACAGGAATATATAATTACCTCCATTATTAGACACATTGACATCATGATGTAAAATCCGATGCTATATCGAAGAAGTCTGTCCGAGAGCTTATCATAGCACGGCTGTAAAAGATAATCATATGGAATTCAAAAATATACAATCATTCTATTCACTCATAATAAGAATATTACTTTGATATATTTAATTATTTTTAAATTTCACTTGCCTCTCTATATTGTGATGGGTAGCAACTACTATGGTAGTTATATGTTGTTGTAAGTGGGTTCGTATGGCAGCAGAAAAGGGACATTTGGTTAAACCCAGAAGGTACATCTTGCTTGTAGATATAATAGAAATCAATTTCTGACCCGGTTCTGTATCCACAACACTGAAGCTACAATTACATCTTTCAAAATGTATCAGTGATATTTACCGGATGCATGCATTAATTTTGTGAGAACAATTTAAATTCATTATCACAAACCATATATTTGAAAGTTAAGGTTTACTTTATAACACAACTCTCTAAACAATCCATAACTTAACAATTTGATGTTAAATTATATGATAAAGCCAAATAAATTAATAGATATACTGTAAACGTATTACATTTAGCGGTGTATTCTATTTAGCGATTTTGGCGGAAAGCAGAATCCGCTAATTCAAGCGCAACGCTAAATACCTTGTATATTAACTTTTATAACTAGCAAATACAGACAGCGCTAAATCAAATCTACGCTAACTTGTTGAAAATTGCATTTCCGCTAAATATCGTACACGCCAAATGTAATACATTTACAGTATTCTATATATATGTATAAAACTAAGTTACTAGCCAACTGATGCTTTTCTGTTAACAACAATATTTTTTAAGAATCGTTTTTGACCATATAGAGGTCAAATTCTATGTTGACGAACGGAAACTTGATGACAAGATGCTACGGATATTTAAATGGGTCAGACCAAGTGCTTACAATTCTTCAAAATTCAGAAATATTCAGCAGAGGTAAGCGTGGAATACTATTTGTCATACTTTGATTTTTTATTAGCTTTCAGCCCAAGCGATGCCCAAAGATGATTGATTGTATACTGCTTAACGTCCCTCTCAAGAATATTTCACTGATATGGAGACGTTACCATTGCTGGTAAAGGGCTGCAAATTTAGGCCTATGCTCGGCACTAACGGCCTTTGAGCAGGGAGGGATTTTTATCGTGCCACACCAGCTGTGACACGGGGCCTCCGTTTATACGGTCTCATCCGAAGGATCGCCCCATTTAGTCGCCTTTTACGACAAGCAAGGGGGTACTGAGAACCTATTCTAACCCGGATCCCCACGGGGTCGATGCCCAAAGATATTCCATATGTTTTCTTCTACATAATGAACTAAGAGTCATGAATTTTAAAATTTCTGAAGATACAACCTTTCCTATAATTACAATGTACTTTGTCTGCTTTATATCAAGGTGCATATATGGTTTTCAAATAATAAATACATTCTTTGATCAATAGATTTCCATGAATTACACCATAAAGCTGATATATGTTCATGAAATTCACGGTTTTGGTAATGTGCTCAATGCTTATCATAATCATATCAACAGTTTGACTGTTTGATTGATTGATTGCATATTGTTTAACGTCCCTCTCGAGAATTTTTCACTCATATGGAGACGTCACTGTATGCCGGTGAAGGGCTTCAAATTTTGACCTTTACTCGCCACTCAGGGCCATTGAGCAGTGATGGATTTTTATCGTGCCATTTTGTGTCTATTTTGACTATTTGATGTAGAGGAGTAAAGAAGAAGATTTTTAGAATATAATTACTGTTTATGGAAGTAGCCATCTAGCCCTCGGAGAAACAATATTAATTCATACAATCATAAAATTAACAAGTTTTGTCATTCTAATTCTTTTAACATATATTTTATGCTACAAAATTGATTAAAATTGGTTCAGCGGTAAACATGAAGAAAAATCAGAAAATCTTGTCAGACGAAAAAAACAGAACAAGAGATGAACAACATGGCACCATAACACTTACAGTATTGAACAGATTATTCCAAGCACTTTCAATCGACCAACTATAGGCAGATATGAAGTACGAATTAAAAAATAATGGAAAAACGGGATCTGCAACATAATCCGGAAGTCCCTACAAAGGAATTGAAGAGCATTAAAGATTTGCATTTAAACATTAATTATCAGTTTAAAAATATACACTGCATTCTATTTTATTACACATGCATTACACATTTACAATATTTCAGCTGAAACACACGTTTATTTTCACGCTTTTAGGGAATAATCTGCAAGTAAAGTCTTGCATAAAAATAATGAATTAGCTTTTCCCCCCTACAGTTTTATGGACTGCAATCCACCATCCAGTCACAGCTATTATGGTAGACAAACAGAAACTGTGAAAAACAATCGCCTGTAATGTAAAATTTACATGCAAAGAATAATTCAATTAAAAAGGAATGGAATTTGGAGACATGACTTTTATCAGATTTCACAAAAAAGTACATACGATCAAATGTAAGAATTTGGATCCTCGCTGAATTGAAATGATTGTGTAAAATCCTGCTAACACAAGAAGTACTGCACAAGTGATCATCAACCACCTCCAGACGAAGAGATTCCTACTGAAGGATATGTTTATCATTGAGATGCTACTGAAGATGAGGTCAATCTGTTTATGGGAGAACACGGCGTCATAGCGGAGAGCGGCGCTTTCAGCAATCAATCCAGTGGAGGCCAGCTAAATTTTGAGAATTTTTTTAGGGTTTTTATGCTTTAATGTTGTCTTTTAAAGAATTTATAAAGCAGCATTTCACATTTAATAAACTTGCAAGAGGTTTGGAAGTGTCATAATCTTTTAAACCCAAAAATAAAATAAAAATAATAAATAGGATGAATATCCTGACATTATTCAATAACTAATAACTAACTATTGTGAAGATAAAAGCTTACAATGATAACAACGGATATCACTATCCCTGCAGTTATTTTCTTTTTATGACCTTCAGATCTAAGAAAAAAAAAAGAAAAATAAAACTTATAGTTAAGCAGTTTAAATAAAAAAAAAACATACAGAATTGTTACATATAAAACTGACATTCTTCATTGGCTTCCCAAAGAAGAACGTCCTACCTGTAAGACTGATTAACAAAGTTCTAGTTTATGAATTATCTTTAGTCATTCTTTTATTGAAATAGCTTACCCTAAAAGAAAATTCTTGACATATCTCAAAATACCAGAATGTTTTGTCTTTTTTATTCTTACGGTATCACGAAGCTCTACGACAATGCAAATGATCTGTAACATATAGAGAAATACTGATTAATGATCAGAAGAAATGTAAAATTCATGTAAAAATTAACTATCTACAATGATTGATATTGTTAATATGCTGAAGTCTTTTACAAATTCAAATTAAAGCATTACTAGCATGCATCATTAGACAACCCTAAAATTACCTCCAAGATTGTCGTCAGAGACATGATTGCTAAAAATCCGTTACTGTAGAGACCAATTGTACTCAAAAACTCTGTTGAACATACCTAAAATGGACAGATAATTCAAGTAAATACATTTGCGATCAATATTACGAGCTATTTCTTGAAAATTATTTTCTAAAAATAATACGATTCCAAATAACATCAATATATGAAAGACTTTTTGAATTTACATTTAATCTGATCTGAATTAAAGCTGACCTCTTTTTATATTTTTATAAAGCAAAAATTATTCCATTTTTTTTTAAACGAAATGATTTTTGTTTATTTGTTGTTTTAACGTCCCTATCGAGAATATTTCATTTATATGGAGACGCCTTTTGCCGATGGAGAGCTATGCTCGGCACGCAGGGCCATTGAGCAGTGATGGGTTTTTTTTCGTGCCAGCACCTACTGCGTCACGGGACGTCGGTAAAACGGTCTCATCTGAAGAACCAGTTTCAACGTCCCAAAGTGGGATTCGAACTCTCGACGTAAGGATCAACTCCTTTCTACGCGAAATCTGAGCAGACGCTCTAACCACTGTGCCATGTGGGCGACTACACGAGAAGGAAGCATTATCTGTAACCTTCAGTTCGACATGCAGATATATCGACGACTTCTTATCAATTAACAATAGTTACATATTCGTATATCGACTCGATATATTCCAGTGAACTTGAAATTAAAGACACCACAGGGTCTGCCATAACTTTTTCGTATTTTTCGATATTTACTAACTACAGACGATAAAGATCAATTAATAATTAAATTATCTGACAAACGAGATTACGTCAGCTTTTCTATTTTCAACTTTCTGTAATCTACGTAGTAATATTCAACTATTACCTGCGTTTGATGTTTTTGTCTCCAAGCTTATTCGTTCCTAAAAAGCTTGCTCTATGTAGGATTAATTTTTAAAGTTAGGCTGGTATCTCATCGATTGATAAGTTAATGTTACAGGCAGGGATTTCAACAACCTCGTTTTACATGTAAGTCGGAATTTCGTAAATTTCCTGGTCGTTATGATGACCTTGTGAGGAAATATAACCTATCATTGGGTCGTGTATGAGCTGATTTGTCTATAAAACCGATTGCTAAGCTTTTATTTTTATACTGAATTGACTACGGAAAGTTTCGTCTACTAGATTAATGCATAGGGTCAACGACAGATGTGACCGGTCAACAGAGGATGCTTAATCCTACTAGTCACCTGGCCCCACCTCTGGAATTTCCAGGGGTCCATATTTTATGCCTTCTTCACATGTTTTCATTGTCTACGGATTTTACAGCTTAATTAGTCAAACTTTTATGAGAAACTTACTAATTTATTGCGCTTTTGTCTTTTTTCACTATGGACAAGCATCATTATATCCTTTTTATTCCTTATTTCGTAAAAAAAAAAACTCTGGCCTTCAACTCGACATTTAGATATACCGACGACGTATTGCCAATTAGCAATTGTTATTACCATTCTTATGTCGATACGATATATCCCGGTGAGCTTAAGATAAAAGATGCCACAGAGTCTGACACATCTGTCTCATATTTAGATATTTTACTTAAGGTAGGATTCTTCTCATATTTCTTGTATTTATAAATCAATGAAATTTTCACAGAATCAAGAAGACAATATCAGTAAGTGATAGTATCAGTGAAATTAAATTTGACCGTTTTATATGAGAGGCAAGGTCAGGTCAAGGTCATTATCTTTTTCCATGACATTTAGAATAAAAAATACTGTTGCAAATCATGTGATGCCTACTTCTATTTCAAAAGGTTAAAGATTGTTCTTTTTGCATAAAGAGATATTACTATATCGGGTATATAGCATGATATTACCAAATGTTCTTAAATAATTTAACTAAACTGGATATTGGCTAATCCGAATTTTCTCTGTTTTTCTTAATTTTTTAGGATACATTAGTTATTTTCATATGCTTCCTATATTTAACTTTTTCTTATTTTCACATATAATAAAGTAGTCTTATAAATACACAAAATGATACAAAAACAAAAAGTTTTGATCGTTTACTAAAAGAGAAAAAATACTTTTTATGGATTTTTGGCTCAAATTTCTTCACGTCTCTGATTGTATACAAATTATAACTAAATTCATTGCTCTATTATAATTTTAAGAGGCAGAAAAGCAGATATTTTCATACGCCACCATTCCGCCAAAAATATAGTCCCTGCTAGTTTTCAAACGCAGTTTACCATTTCTATTTTAAGTTGTACAATTGTGATGAGGAAAGAAAAATATGGTCTTTTAAATCCCTTACATCTAAATATATAAGACATATAAGTTAATATACTTTGAATGTTTTACCTAGTCAGAAACCATAGAAGAATCCTACCTTAAAAAGACGTTGATGGTAATCTAACAATCAAGTTTAATGGTAAACGTGATGACTTTAACTTTTTAATTGTCAACTTCCCTTGCTTATGCAACAAAATACCTTCATCACCTGCATACGACGCATTGGAAGATTTAGAGGGGGCCCAGGGGGCCCGGGCTGCCCTTTCGAGTCCCAAAAAATACACAATATTGGAAAATCAATGTCTTTTAGCTCACCTAAGCCAATCGCTCAAGTAAACTTTTCTGATCAACATTTGTCCGTTGTCTGTCGTCGTCGTCGTCGTCGTTGTAAACATTTTCATCTTCTTCTCAAGAAGTGACAAGAACCACTGGGACAATTCAACAAAACATGCTACAAAGTATCCCTGGGTAAAAGGGATTCAAGTTTGTTCAAATGAAGGGCCACGCCATTTTCCAAGGGGAGATAATTATGAATTAGAGAAAAATTAATGGCATTTAAAAAAAAAATCTTCTCAAGAACCGCTTGGCCAGGAAAGATGAAACTCATGTTGAATCATCCTCAGGTAGTGTAGATTCAAGTTTGTTCAAATCATGACCCCCGGGGCTAGGGTGGGGTCGTAATGGCTGTTAAAAGTTTTACATAGGAATATATAGGAAAAATCTTTAAAAATCTTCTTTTCAAGAACCACTAGGCCAGGAAAGATGAAACTCACGTGAAATCATCCTCAGGTAGTGCAGATTCAAGTTTGTTCAAATCTTGAACCCCGGGGCTAGGATGGGGCCATAATGGCCGTTAAAAAGTTTCACATAGGAATATATAGGAAAAAATCTCTGAAAATCTTTCTTCTCCAGAACTACTGGGCCAGGAAAGATGAAACTCTTGTGAAATCACCCTCAGGTAGTGTAGATTTAAATTTGTTCAAATAATGATCCCCGGGGGTAGGGTGGGACCAAAATGGCTTACCAAATTTTAACATTGGAATATATTTGAAAAATCTTTTTCTCAAGAAGCACTGGACCAGGATTGATGAAACTCATAGGGAATCATCCTCAGGTAGTTCAAATCATGACCCTCGGGCTAGGGTGCCTGGAGCCAAAATGGCCGATCTTTGAAAATCTTCTTCTCAAGAACCACTGGGCCAGGAAAGTTGAAACTCATGTGGAATCATCCTCAGGTAGTGTTTATTCAAATTTGTTCAAATCATGACCCCCGGGGGTAGGGTGGGACCAAAATAGCCGACCAAAGTTTTATATAGGAATATATAGGGAAACCTTTTAGATCTTCTTTTCAAGTACTTCAAAGCCATGATTAGTGATATTTATATGGAATCATCTTCAGGTAGTGAAGATTCTAGTTTGTTCAATCATGACCCCCTGGGGGGTTAAATTTCAAGCCCCCTCCCTACCTCAGTAATCTTTCAGTTCTGATCTGATACATGTATGTACTTTTTCCTAGGCGATGTTCTCAGGTGAGCGCTGTGGCCCCTGGGCCTCTTGTTTGGTGTGGCTGTGGACCCCTATCCTGAACCTCAAACTGATCGCCCTACCCCCCTTTTTTTCAAAATTTCTGGATCTGTCACTGCGACGTTTATATATTTTGGTTGATCCGATACGCAAAAGAAGGATGTGGAGATAACGAACAATATTTAATCTCAAAGTCCATAAAACAAACGTATTTATTAATGTTACGCAAACACGTGTTTGTGTTTGTTTATTCTTGTCATCTATTGGCTGTTAGAATGGTCACCTAGTCAGGTGACATAAATATTCATAGCACGGGCTATTACTGACCGTGAAAGAAATTCTGTATAGGGAAAGCCATTCGAAGGCTCTATTTCGTGCAGTCTACACGTTTTCGTCATTCATCATATTCTGTCATGGGCGATTCTGGAGACGAAATTTTGCTAGAGACTAATGATAATAAGAAAGTTACAAAGGAAACTACTGGTAGTAATCCTCCGTTGGATATTTCGGACGTGGTGAAGCTTGTTACAGGAGTTTTGCAGTCACAGTTTCAAAACCTTTCAGGTCAGCTTAAAGCAGAACAGTCGGAGTCCATTGCTAAGAAACTTAAAGAAAACTCTACTCTTAAGATTAAATCTGAAGGGAATCGCGCTCAGTACGATTTTAATGCTGAAATTCTTGAGGGTCTAGAAAAACTAGAGATAAGAGCTTTCGAAAATAAAGACAGTGAATCAGTGTCAATAATAGGCGAATTGCGGAAAAAACTGAAAACGCGCCAGAAATACATTCGTATTGCCGATTCATCTCCTGCAGGGTGGAAGACGGTAAACGAGTATCAGTCCAGAGAAATTGCCGACAACTCTGACGATGAGAAGAAAATTAGAAGCGCTGAAAACCGAGCCCTTAGGCAGCAAAGGCAAACCCAGAACAAGCGTTTCCACCCGTATGGCTCCTACAGAGCTTCTACAGCGTCAGCAGCGGCAGGCTCGGCAGCCCAGCTTACTTCTGGTTCTTCCTCTACTGCTACATCTCAGCCATATACATATCAGCAGCAGCCCTTTCGTGGCAAACTCACAAGGCGTCAACCACAGCCCAGCGACGTATGCTTCAACTGTTTTTCCACTGGACACTGGAAAACCAACTGCCCCAAAAACAAGTCACAAAGTCAATGATAAGTATACAGGTTATACAAGCTATTCTACTCTTGCTGGCCAGGTGAAATGCCTTCAGAAAAATAATTCAAAACAAACGTCATTGATAAAGTACAATTTGAAAAGAAATGTTAGTAAATGGAGAGAAATTGGCACAAATCCTTTTATTTTGAAAGTTATTGAATCTGGATATGAAATTCCTTTCGTTTCAAATCCTCATTCTATGTGTTTTCAAAATAACAAGTCTGCTATTAACAATTTTGAATTTGTTACTTCAGAAATTTCAGATTTGATGGAAAACAAACGTATTTTAGAAGTTCCTTTTCAGCCATTTGTGTGTAGTCCACTGAGTGTCGCCGAAAACAAAAATAAAAAGAGATTGATCCTTGATCTAAGTAGGTTAAATAAATATGTCAAGTATGATAAAATAAAATTTGAAGACTGGAAGACGGCATTAGATTATTTTGAAAAGGGTTTTTACTGTATTAAATTTGATCTGAAATCAGGATATCATCACATAGATATAGCTGAGAATTATCAAACTTATTTAGGATTCCAGTGGGAAAACAAGTATTACTGCTATACGGTTCTCCCTTTTGGTCTATCGTCAGCTCCATTCATTTTTACTAAATGCTTAAGACCCATCGTGAAATACTTGAGAAAAAATGGCATTATGATTGTATTATATTTAGATGATGGTTTGGCGTTCGCTTCTACTGAGGACCAATGTTTTTTAGATTCTCAATTTATTCAGAAAACGTTGTCAGAAGTTGGTCTGGTGGTTATTGTTGAGAAATCACATTTTATACCAACACAAGTCATTGAATGGTTAGGTTTAACATGGAATTCAAATCTATTCTCTATTTCAGTTCCGGACAGACGAATCGATGATGCTATCTGTTGTCTACAGAAAACGATCACTCATTTTCCCGATGTAACAGCGAGGGAACTTGCAAGAGTAGTGGGGAAGATCATTTCTATGACTCCAGTAATGGGTAACATTTGCAATATTATGACAAGGTTTTCTTCTATGGAAATTGCTTTGAAAGAATCATGGGATTCTAAGCTATTTTTCAAGCATAAAGATCAAGTGTTTGAAGAACTAAAATTTTGGGTAGAATGTATGCGTTGTGACAGTACAAGATTTTTACATTCTGTTAAAAGAAAAAACGTAATCATTTATTCAGATGCAAGTAATTCAGCATCTAGTGCATATACTGTTGAAGTTAATTCTAAGGTGTTCCATTTGATGTGGAAAGAACATGAGAAAACTATGAGTTCTACATGGAGAGAGTTGAAGGCCATAGAATTGGCGCTGGCTTCTTTTAAGAAAGAACTACAAAATATGACAGTAAAGTGGTTTACTGATAATCAAAGTTGTGCGAAAATAGTACACTCTGGTAGCATGAAGCATCACTTACAAGTTTTAGCATATAATATTTTCAAAATGTGTGCCGAAAACAAAATTTCCCTCGATGTTCAATGGGTTCCGAGATCAGAAAATGAAAAGGCAGATTTTTTCAGTAAAATTATTGATCACGATGATTGGGAAGTTACTAATGAATTTTTTGAATTTATTAGTTCTATGTTTGGTCCTTTCTCTGTAGATAGATTCGCAAACTTTAACAATCGTAAACTTGTTAGATACAACTCAAAATTTTGGAATCCTGAGTCAGAGGCTGTAGATTGTTTTACACAGAATTGGGTGGGCGAAAACAACTGGCTAGTTCCTCCCATTCATTTGATAGTTTCTACTATAAAACATTTATTAGATTGCAAAGCATATGGTATTTTGATTGTACCTAACTGGCCCTCAGCTGTTTTTTGGCCAATGTTATTCGATTTAGAACTGTCTTATAAGGCGTATGTGAAAGATGTGTTACTGTTTAAAGATACAAGTGAGATAATCAGTCAAGGTCAGAACAAGAACTGTCTATTTGGTTCTATATATTTTGGCTCTGGAATACTTGTGGTACGTTTAGACGCTACAAATTTGTAGTTTATGATGGTGTATTGCAGATGGTTTAGGCCCTGGTACACTTTAAACAAAGATTTTTGCCGAGCTGGGCAAAGGTATAGATGATGTATTGCAGATGACAAGTGGTCCTGGTACATCAGAGAGGGTGTATTGCAGATGATGAAGGTCCTGATACACCATATAATATGTTAAAGTTAGAAGATGCTAATTTTTTGCTTTAATAAACACATTTTTCAGATATATTTAAAGTGGGCAGATGGACGGGAATTAATTGTGGATTACAGGATCATCGTCTAGCAGAACTTGCTTCTGAACTACCCAGATATTGTGTAACATCTAAGGCCGAAAATACAGCAAAACAGTACAGGTACGCTTTTAATACCTTTTGTAAGTGGTGTAGCAGCTTTAACCCTGGGATTCAATCACTTCCTGCTTCGGAAAACAACGTTGCACTATATATTATACATTTAGCAAAACAATGTAAATCGTCTGGCACAATACATTCAGCTATACATGCCATCAGTTGGGCACATAGCCTAGCAGGTTATATAGATCCTTGTGACTCAGCTTTGGTAAAAACTGTTAAGGAAGGGGCAGTTAGAGAGACATCAAAACCAGTGATTAAAAAAGAGCCTATAACGCCTGAACATTTGAAAACTCTGGTTTCTACATTTGGAGAGGATGGAAATTTATACAATTTAAGAACATTGTGTATGTGCTTATTAGGTTTTGCAGGATTTTTGAGATTTTCAGAAATAGTTAACATTCGTTACTCAGATATCTGTGTACAGACTAATTGTGTAGAAATTAACATTGTTAAAAGTAAAACAGATGTTTATAAAACTGGTCATAAAGTTTGTATTGCTAGAACATTTTGTGATACCTGTCCTGTAAATATGTTGGAAAAGTTTTTAAAATTGTCAAACGCTGACATGCATTCTCCTCTGTTCTTGTTTAGATCTCTGTCATTTTGTAAAAAATCCCAAACTTATAAACTGAGGTCGGATAATCGTCCAATTTCTTATACAAGAGCAAGAGAAATCATATTGGATTCACTTGAAAAGATTGGTTTAGACAAGTGTAAATTTGGTGTCCATAGTCTGAGATCAGGTGGCGCTACCTCCGCAGCCGCCGCAGGTGTTATCGACAGACTGTTTAAAAAGCATGGGCGGTGGAGGTCGGAAAATTCTAAAGATGGTTATGTTAAAGAAAACCAGATTGAAAAACTTTCAGTTACTAAGAATTTGGGCATTTAGGATATTCGTTTCAGTTCTTATCTTCTTTATCTTCGAAATAATTAAACCGCACTTTCAGAGCGCTTCATATCCTATTTCACGAGTTTGTGTTTATTTCATAAATGTTTTATGTTCGTTTGAGTGAAACGAATAAGAACATAATACAAAATAGGAGTAGAGCAAACACGGACCTCCAAAACATCGGAGGTGGTATCAGGTGCCATTCAGGGGTGAGCATCTACTGCTGACCGGTGTCGCATAATATTTGGTCCGCCTCGTTTAAAGGTCCGGCCGGACCAAATACGATAACATATTAGGTCCGCCTGGCTCTATAAGAAAAGGTCCGCCCTCGGCCTATTATACAAATTGTATGCCTGTATTCAATCGATATTAATTGAAAAACTATTGTTTTAAAATTAATTGAGGATGTAAAGTCGTATTAATAGCTAGTGTTACCTCCAAGAGAATGTAGTAAACAATAAGTAAGAAATTAATACATAAATAATTTATTTATTGCAGAAATGTATAGATTTATTGATCGAGTTTCCTGTCTGGAAGATGGGACATGCTTATTTTGTCGTTTAAATACACTGGAATCAACTTTATCATTAAAAAAAAATATTAAGAATACAAATGTACATACATTTACCTTCACCGCCTGTTTACTGGCAGATTAATCAGTATGCAATGAACAGATGAATATTGTAAGTCCAACACGGATCATTTAGTTACACTCTCTTTCCAATAAACATGATAGACGTTCGACTTCCACTCGCAAAAAGGAATTCACATCTTTCAAAGTATATTTCTTTATAGTATTAATAAAAAAATCTGTTATTCTTTACGTTTAATATTGTTGTCAATAAGTGGGGGTCACTGTGACAGGGGATTATGTCACGCTGTACTACATGTACCCTACACCCGTTATTGTAAAAACAACATGCCTGCGGATTGGGCAGTTGGGGGTTAGCTTATAATTGTCTCGTTTGAGAAAACCTAAAGTACCATATCCCCTGTGATTTTACAAGTAATCACTGTTTCTTACCTATTCAAAGGCTAATAATTATATCTACTAGCTATAGATGTCTGCATTTCATATCCTAAATTTTGCATGCATTTTCCGTCCATTTTTGTTATTATTTCGGAATCCGACATTTTTATTTTCATTTCCGAAATTTTTTTTTTTTTTATTTTTTTCATTCACATTTTTGGATTTTTTAAAAAGATACCTTTATGGCACTTTAAGGTTAACATGTAAGACAAAGATGGAAATAGATTTGGAAATAGATTTTTAACAGGGTATCGTATATGTATTATACAATATTATTTATGACGGAAGTATGATTTTTTTCATTGCCGAAAAAATACTAACATGAATTTGACAAATGTCGGAGATAAAAACTTTTAAAATGTAAAACTTGTCGGAAATGAAAAGTTAAATTTTTTTTAATTCCGGAAATGAAATGCAGCCCACTAAATATTACTCCGGGACAATGTAAATGCGCATCAATTGGCGAAATCAAACTAAAGTCGATAGATTGCTGGATTTATAAATGCCTTTATTATTCATATTTAATATACATGTCGCTCATATAAAATCTCTGTGCATTAATAATACATTTATACTTATGTCTCCCAGTTTCCATAAAAATCCGAACATTTTATAAGCCCCTCCTAAAGGGACGAAAAAAACCCTGTCCAAATATTTCTCTATTTATGACATGAAGATATCTGAAATACAGAGGGCGGATCTCTTCTGATAACTGCGTTTTAAAGTCCGACCTATCTCTTTTTCTAGTTTTTAAGGTACGAAAATAAATCCTGTCCAATAATTTCCCTTTAAAACATGAAGATATCTGAAATACAGAGGGCGGACCTTTTCTGATAACTTAGTTTTAAGGTCCGCCCTGTCTCTTTCTCTAGCTTTTTAAGGTACGAAAATAAACCCTGTCCAAATATTTCTCTTTATGACATGAAGATACCTCAAATACAATAAAGGGCGTACCTTTTCTGATAACTGCGTTTTAAGGTCCGCTCTGTCCCTTTCTCTAATCTTTAAGGTACGAAAATAAACCCTGTCCAAAAATTTCCCTTTATAACTGAAAGATATCTGAAATATAGAGGGCGGACTTTTTCTGATAACTGCGTTTTAAGGTCCGCCCTGTCTCTTTCTCGAGTTTTTAAGCTACGAAAATAAACCCTGTCCAAAAATTTCCCTTTAACATATAAAGATATCTGAAATACAGAGGGTGGACCTTTTCTGATAACTGCGTTTTAAGGTCCGCCCTGCCCTTTTCGGGTCAAGTGTAGTATACGGTATTGTAGTTCTTGCGGATATTTACTCTTAACAGAATGAGTAAATAGGCAAAGTACATAAAATTATTGATATTTTATTTACATAGTTATTAATAAAATCTATATAATATACATATTCATTAAGTTTTAAAATAACAATAAATATGGGTAAGCAAGTCGACAGGTCGACAGGTCAGCAGGTCGACAAGTAAACAGGTCTACAGGGCAGTCAGGAATAAATATTTACCATAATTATTTATTCAATATTATATCTGTCTACCAATCTCAATTTTAATCGTTAACCTGTTTACCTATCGACCTATCGACCTGATTACCTGTTTTCCTGTCGATCTGCTGACATGTCGACCTGCTGATGTATGAACCCCCTCATCTTCATCCCAATTTAGTTTGCTGACCTGTCGACCTGCTGACCTGTTTATCTGCTGACCTGTCGACCTGCTGACCTGTCGACCTGCTGATCCGTCAACCTGCTGACCTGTCGACCTATTTACCTAAGGACCTTCTGATTTATTGGTAATGTGAGAGAGAGAAAAAAATGTACCCGTCCATAATTTTTGCTGTGCAATAGGAAAATATCTTATATACAGAGGGCGGACCTTTTCTGATAACTGCATTTTAAGGTCCGCCCTGCCATTTTCTCTTTTGTTAATGAAAGATTTACACCGTCCAAAAGTTTTGCTGTGAAATGTATCTGTGCTGTAATACACAGGAGATCGCTCGGGTCGTTACAAAAGAAAATAATTTATCGTTATCATAATGGTTACTGAAAAATAGTTTAAAATATAATCGTTAATATTTCAAAACAAGATCATCCTGTATTTTGCAACTGTCACAATGAAAAATGTAATAATTTCTTTTTTTTCGGCAAAAATATAGAAATACATGTATATTTATGTGCATATAATGTTATGTACAAGAATGGATTCGATCAAAACCATTAAACTTTAATGCTGATGTATACTGTAGTTATGTTTTCTTCCTTTAGTCTTTAACGGACCGGAACATTACAATCATGTATTTTGTTTTGTAGTAAATGTAAATAAAGATCGAATTCAAGGTTAGGTTATATTTTACACAATCAACAAATAAAGGACCAAAATATGATTATAAACGGGAAAAAAGGTATACTTGTGACGACTACTAACTACTGTAAACCAGAGAATTACATGTACTCTTTATCGGTATGAAACTCTACACTTGGATGAGAAATTTCTGTAAAGTCATATAGGGTGTTTTTTTTAATAAGTTCAGAGAAACTATTATTAAAAAGATTTTTCTGTTTGTTTTTGTACTTTATATAATGATATGACCGCTGCATTTCATTTGCGGAATTGGCATAGCATTTCCTATATTTTTTTAAATTTCATTTCCGACAAATTCTCTTTTCTTGGCAGACACGTATATTTATTATTTCTTTTCATTTTCGGAATTTCTGCTAGGTGTCTCTCCGACAATGTAATGTTTACCAAGTATGTATGAATGGAATTTTGAAAGATCATATTGCACACAACTTTTTTAAGATACTAACAAAAATATACTCAGTATTACAAAATCTGTGTATTTATACAATTGAACATGTAGCACTATATCAAGTTAAAAGAGTTCAAAGAACATGTAATTTTTTCATCATATTTAATGTTAACTAAATTAAATGTCAAAGACTGCATCGAACTTAAGTCCAAGACATTTCATATATTATACAGAGTGTAATTTATTCTTTAAAAATTTTAATTACCGAAAAGCACTGAAAAATGTCGGAGATGAAAACTTTAAAATATCGGAACTGAAAGCTAAAAAATGTTAGAGTTAAAAGTTGAAATTTTTAAAACCCCGGAAAAAGAATAATGAAATAAATAATATGATAAATAATAATGAGAAAATAATGAAAATTATACATCGAAATGATAATCAATCGCGTTTTATAGATATCAGAGATTAAAAACAATGAACGATTTTTATCGACTCGGTATTTAAATATCAGACAGAGTTAGAATTCATTTTAACTATAGAAACAAGGGGATATTTAAGTTCATAATCGAATTGAAATTTTATTTTGAACTTAAATATCAAATCTCACGTAAATCTACGCTCATTCATTTCGTATTCTTATTCTTATTTTTAGCTCAGATACGCCACATTTAATTAGCTTTGAATATTCAAAAAAGACAATACATAATTATGATTATTATAAATGTCACAGGTTTGAAGTGTACGCATGAATATTTCCTTGACATTATTTATGAATAAAAAAATCCAAACTTATTGATATGCCAAGGTAAGTCATGACCATTAAGTTCTCAAACCATTCAATTACAGCGCCATCTGCCAAGGGCTCTACCTGCAGGTACCTGTCAGGGGGACAGGTAAACAAATACGTCACACACCCATTGTTTTATTAGCTATACACACCGATAGATTTCACACCTTTAATCGAACTATAATTTACACAAGGCATATTCTAGAGAAAAACAAACACTTGCACAATAATTGTGCCATTATTTTATTTTTAATCAGGGTATAGATAAACAGCAATGCTTAAAGCAAACTGAACGAGGAGTAGATTCTTGTCCTAGAGATATGTTGTACAAAACATAAAACACGGCAGGGTAAACCCTTCTTTCATTATAAAATTTAAACAAAATCGCTTTAATTTCGCTTTAATTTCACATGTTTAAGTCAAAATTAAAACGTTTTTTCACCACCCGGACCATAAAACGTAGGCGGACCATTCCTCATATGGGCCGGACCATTTCTTATAAAAGGCGGACCAAATATGTTATCGTATTTGGTCCGGCCGGACCTTTAAACGAGGCGGACCAAATATTATGCGACACCGGTCACATCCGCCGTGTGCTCCTTGTGATAATCAGGAAATTACGGAAAAATCCGTCGTCAATTCAGTGTATAAGTAATGGACTAACGATTGGTCAGCATTTGACTCAATGATAAATTGTATTTACTGACAAGGTCATTGTATCGACTTTAGAACTTACAAAATTATGACTTTAAACGAGGCTGCTGATATTCTTGTTTCATCAACTTGCCTGACAATAATTTACCTCGTTTTAGAAATTGTACATACGTAGAGCATGGTCTTACGTAACGAATCAACTGAGATATATATACTCCGTATGCAGGTGATGAAGGCATATTGCTGCATAGGTAAGGGAAGTTGACGATAGAAAAGTTAAAGTCATCGCCTTTATCATAAAGCTTTACTTGGTTGTAAGAGTATGAAACAGATGTGTCAGACTCTTTGGTATTGTCAATCAGAAATTCAAACATCTCTTTCATTTCAACTTCAGAGTACTTTTGTGTGCAATCAGAATGTGTTTTAACAAAATAATTTTGTAAATGACCAATGACCAGGTAAGTAAATTTACGAGTTCCATTTTAGAAAAATCTCTAAAATGAGGAAAATTACTGACAAACAAGTTGATGAAACAAGAAATTCAACAGTACTAGTGTCATTTAAAATCATCATTTCGTAAGTTATATGCTCGATACTTATTGTACAACGACCTTGTCAGCAAATTCAATTTATCACTGAGTCAAATGCTGACAGACATTTTTGATCATAATTGTTGAACAATTATTTACACACTAAATTAAAAAGTATTTAAAAATAGCACCTTTTAAAGAAATCGAAAAATACAATTTTATGTCTCATAAAATGATTTATATACAATCTTTTTTACATTGTTTTTGACAAATTTAGATTAAAATTGCAGTTGTTATTGATTTTTAATGTAAAAAGAGTGGGGTCGACTGGATTGGGATCGAACTCATGTTTGGATCGGGTTCGGCTTGATCGGGATCGAGTGCTCAATTAATTTAATTTTACGCAAACATTAGGTTGCAATCAATTTACCGCCACCTCCCATCCTCCTCCAATTTAATACCAATATTTGAATTTTTGTTGTATGGAATTTTTCCTCATTGTATAACATCAAGCATTTACATGCCGTGTGGCGTCTTTGTTTACGCCACCTTCTTGTTACACAAACTTGGTAATCATTATATAACAATAGCTGGGATAAGCACTAAGTCGCAATATATCATATCTAAGTTGAAACTAATCATTATTTGGCCTTATCCCAGCTATAATTTACATGATTGTATGTGATATTGTATATTTATGTGTTTTTGTTCACTTTCGTCATTTATCTGGTCAATAAATGACATTTTCACTCAACTCAAGTTCTCGTGTCTTCACTAGTGTTTCAAGTAACAAGAACAAGCTACGGAAAGGCTTTTCATATTGTGAAAGTTACTTTTATTAGTTGAAAAGTTGTGGATATATAAATCCTTAAATCTAGCATTAGATACCAATGTTCATGAACATTATTTTTTTTAATTAGAAGTGAAACATTGTATACAGTGTTTTGCAATTATATGAAAGGCTTTATACAATTTGCATTACACAAAAATGAAGAAAATAAAGCATCATATCAGTATAAAAATTAAGCAATTTTCTTCAACTGTCCAGACGCTGATAATTTTTAATGTATTTTCAAATAGAAAAAGCATTTAGATTTTAAATTTCTTCGCATTTCCCGAACTTTTAATTGAGATTTACTAATATTTCATATATAATAAAATTAACTTTAACAATGTAGCTTAAATAATTACCATTGATAAATACACATTATTTCGAAAACTCAGAGACATTCTAGTGAGCAAATTCAATTATTTAACGCCTGCTTTTCAAAATCTGAGGATTTGACTACCTTACAGATAAACAAGAGGCCCAGGGGCCACAGCGCTCACCTGAGAACATCGCCTAGGAAAAAGCACATATCAGATCAGAACTGAAAGTTTACTAAAGGGGAGGGGGCTTGAATTTTAACCCCCCAGGGGGTCATGATTTGAACAAACTTGAATCTACACTACCTGAGGATGATTCCATATAAATATCACTAATCATGGCTTTGAAGTACTTGAAAAGATTTTAAAAGGTTTCCCAATATATCCCTATGTAAAACTTTGGTCGGCCATTTTGGCCTCACCCTAGCCCCGAGGGTCATGATTTGAACAATCTTGAATCTGCACTAACTGAGGATGATTTCACATGAGTTTCATCTTTCCTGGCTCGGTGGTTCTCGAGAAGAAGATTTTTCCTATATATTCCTATGTTAAACTTTGATCGGCCATTTTGGCTCCAGGCACCCTAGCCCGAGGGTCATGATTTGAATAAACTTGAATCTACACTACCTGAGGATGATTCCACATGAGTTTCATCAATCCTGGTCCAGTGCTTCTTGAGATAAAGATTTTTTAAATATATTCCAATGTTAAAATTTGGTAGGCCATTTTGGTCCCACCCTACACCCGGGGGTCATGATTTGAACAAATTTAAATCTACGCTACCTGAGTATGATTTCACAAGAGTTTCATCTTTCCTGGCCCAGTAGTTCTTGAGAAGAAGATTTTCAAAGATTTTTCCTATATATTCTTATGTTAAACTTTGACCGGCCATTTTGGCCCCACCGTAGCCCCGGGGGTCATGATTTGAACAAACTTGAATCTACACTACCTGAGAATGATTCCACACGAGTTTCATCTTTCCTGGCCTAGTTGTTCTGGAGAAGAAGATTTTTTAAAGATTTTTCCTATATATTCCTATGTAAAACTTTGGTCGGCCATTTTTGTCCCACCTTAGCCCCGGTGGTCATGATTTGAACAAACTTGAATCTGCACTAACTGAGGACGATTCCACATGAGTTTCATCTTTCCTGGCCCAGTGCTTCTTGAGAAGAAGATTTTAAAAGATTTTTCCTATGTATTCCTATGTAAAACTTTGGTCGGCCATTTTGGCCCCACCCTAGCCCCGGGGGTCATGATTTGAATAAACTTGAATCTACACTACCTGAGGATGATTCCAAATGAGTTTCATCTTTCCTGGCCCACTGAATCTTGAGAAGAAGATTTTTAAAAATTGCCATTAATTTTTCTCTAATTCATAACTACATGTGTATCTCCCCTTGGAAAATGGCGTGGCCCTTCATTTGAACAAACTTCAATCCCCTTTACCCAAGGATACTTTGTAGCAAGTTTGGTTGAAATTGGCCCTGTGGTTCTTGAGAAGAAGATGAAAATGTGAAAAATTAACGACAACGACGACGGCGACAACGACGACGAAAGACAGCGGACAAATTTTGATCAGAAAAGCTCACTTGAGCCTACGGCTCAGGTGAGCTAAAAAATGTGCTTTTGATAAATGCACATTATAAATATCTTAAGAAAACCTGTCAAAAAGAGGCAGGTAGACAATTCAATGTTGACTTGTCAGATGACTAAGAATTAATGAACAAAAAATTATCATTTCTATATTCATAAATGAATTAATAAATTTCGTGAACAAACTTCAAAAGTCTACATGTACATATATCTGACTATTCTTGTCACATTATAATATTTTTTTTAGATTTTTATAAAAGGTATTAACTTACAGAATATTTTTTTTTAAAATCATAAGCATCTTAAATGCAAATAATACACTTTTTCGTTTTTTTTTTTTTTACACATTCTCCATTAAAAATACCAAATAAAAATCATATAAAATAATTGAGAGCTAATATCAATATTTTAATTCTGAAATGCAGTTTTAAATAAGATGTCTTTGAACAACATCCATTATACCAAATTTTGATGCAGCATTCTACCTTTAAATGAAAAATGTGTAGTGGAATTTACAAATAATACCTTTTTCTCACATACGACACTAGAAAGCATAAGGGAAGAATCCAGGTATGCATCTCCATAGCAGCAGGCATATGGCTGAGCTCCTGTGGCTGAATAACCACTAGTAGATGCCATGCTTGCTAGTTCATATGGTCCCCCAGCACCACAGCAATCAAACTGTTGAAATGTCATAGAGGTTCACTTTTAAAATGTTTTGAATATTTCCACTTTATCTTTTCATTGATCGTAGGCATAAATATTGGAAAAATAATACTAGTAATATGTAAGCGTGCAGTCAGTTGACTCTGACGACTTTTTATAATTCCACAAAAATCAATTTCTTTTAACCAATTACCGAAATATTACTATCTCTTAATCATGCAGTATCATTTCATTAACGTATGTGTAGGGTGGGGTGGGTGAAGGTGTTGACAACAAACACAAAAGAAAACTTTGTCAAGGAAAGAAGGGGTTGGGGTCCAACTTTTTTCACAATAAAGTGTCATTTTTTTTTTTAAAAAAGGGCACTTTACAAAGGTATATATATTCGGCAGAAGAATTGAGGGAATAGAGGGAAAAACGCCTTGTTATGTAACAAAAAGTTACTTTTTAAACGAAAATAATCCTCAATATTGAAGGAAAACTCTGTATATAGCCCTCAAAATGCTTGTCTGCTAAGTGCTTCAGTATATATCATTAATTTAGCCATAAAACTTCAACGGACGTATTGACAGAGTGAGAAAGATTCAATATGTGACAAAATTTGCCCTATTTTGTAAACTTTCTATATGGCTTCTGGCCTATTTAATAAGTTAATTGTCAAAAAGTATGAGAGTTGGTAGAGATTTATTAAAATTAATTCATTTTAGATTGTTTAGCAAAACTATTCGCAAACTAAACTTTATCTAGATTTTTTTCATTTCCTTTTGCCAAAAATACTAAAAGCATAGGATTATGCAGTAGTATCATCATGTAAAATCATTTTCATAGAGGTTTAAAACTTTAAACAGCCATATTGTTGAAACTAACAAGACCAATGATGTCTTGATTAATTCTAAAATTCAGTTAAATATGTTTTTCCCAACTTTCGATAATAAATCTTACCGCTATGTAGAAACGGTTCAGGATGCTGTACATCATACTATCATACAGAGAGTGCGTATTTCGATACTGACGATCCATATTTGATAATTGATAGAAGGCATTTTCATCAATCTGTCAATAAAATTCACATAGCTTTGAATTAAAAAAAGTGTAACTTACTTAAAAGCACTTATATCGACAATGTTCATCGTCATAAAAGACAGGAAATATATTCCCGCCTATCCCATACAATGAGCAAATAAACATGTGATATAAAATATAATGAGGAGGCATAAATCATTTGGCGCCAAACAATAAAACAACTGATTCAATACTCACATCTGTACGAACTACTGCCATCAAGGAAATGCAGACCACTTTTGTTAGAATTAAAATCATCACAACACCAGTATACTAAAATATTGAAACAAAAATCTGAACTACAAACAATAATAATTTTTACAGTGTAGTTCGTATTTTATATGTCTAAATATGATATACCATGTAATTTTTTCTTTTGTTTTGTAATTCTCGAAACACGTCTGTAAGCTTCAACAATCCTATTGAAGCCGACAAGGACCCAAGGACCATTAACGATAGATAAGTGTCTTTGACAATCTCCAGGAAATTAACGCCTCTGAAGTAAAGATATCTGTACACATAGTACACATATCCCCCCGTCATTTTGTCATCGTGCTTCATGACAATGCCAAGTATTAACATGCTTACGGATGACAGCTGAAAGAGAAAGTAAAAACTGGATCTATTTAACACAAAAACATGCTAATCATACATATGAAAAAGTTTTTGTTAAAGAAAAAATGATTATTATTATTTTTTTAATTTAACAAACGGAAGTTTTTGTAGAAAATTGCTTCGTTTTTTGTATTAGTCTTTCTTCTATGCAATTCACTCAATAAATACTGAAGAACATAAAAAATACAGCTGGTTTTCTTTGTTAATATAATTTAGATACTCACAAACGCTGCGATAGTGAATATCATTCTTTTCTCGAAAGTAAAGATATTGCTGCAAGAAATGATTTACAGTTTAAGATAAATTTTTGAAACTTTTTAAACAGATTTCAAATAGGCACAGATTAATGTTGAATCTGTGAATACAGTCCAAAGTATATAAAAAAAAACCAAGATAAAAGACGTACCGATATCCTTTTCCCGTTTTACATAACATCTTTGTCATTTTCAAGTATTTGTCGTCGATGATTGGAATAAAACTCGTTGTCTTTAACTTGTAAATAGTGAAACTAAAATGGAAAGTCTGAAATATAAAAAAAAACAAGGTCATTCAACTCAAAAAAGTTGATTTAACATTATACACAGCCATTATTTATTTTCTATCTTTAAAAAATGAAGATAAGTGACATGTGTTGTTTGTTTCGAGTGCGTTTTTTTAAAATTCTTTTTGTAAATACTAGAGTGTGTAAAGACATAAATGTTGCAAGGAATAGCATAAATAAAAATTACCGATTTGATTAACAAATTAACAGTTCAGTTAATCCCATGAAAACATTCTCGAAGTGGCCAATTAAGGTTTAATGTTAAAAAAACAAAGTTGTAATATTTTGTAGAGTTATAAATAATAGTTCTTTTTCATTTTAATGTTTTGTCAAGTTGTACAATCATGTAAATACAAAATTCACAGCATACAAGATTTATAATTTTAAAAGTTGTCATATAGTGAATTTTTTATACACTGTATTTTGCCACCCGTATAATAATAAATCAATATACATCAAACTGGTGTATGGGTGTATTGGAACCTTGAGGCTTGACAGGCATTTTTATTCCCTCCGCTTTTTAAAAAAGCGGGATTGTATACTGTAATCGGGATGCCCGTCCGTCCGTCTGTCTGTTAAGCTTTTCCGCAACTCCACTCATACCACTGAATGAATTTGACATTTGATATCCGACACATATATTGGATTTCTCACAGCTTAGTTATTAATTCGAATGATTTCATATTGGGGTTAACAAATTGAAGTTCAGAGTTCTAAATTGTTCATATCATTTTTATGTTCACTGAAAATACTTAAAGTGCAATTTTTTCCAGAAAATTCAAAATATATCTGTGTAGACTTTAGTTTGATATGAAAATTCAATCTAGTAATTTAAACCACAAAAACAGAACTTGTGATCATACACAATTTTTTGTTGGGTCCATATTCTCTTAATTTTAACTTTTTGAAAATAAGGATAATCTAATTTACAAATAATAGATTATTTTCAAATTACGGATCGAGTGCATTAATGAAAAAGAAGTAGAAACAAACCCAAACCGTATGAGACAATAGACCCTATACATGTAGGTAAGAAGTCAATGCATGATTTACTTATTTTCTTCTCAACTTTATGTGTGCTGTATTTTATTACTAAGTATGTAATAAACATAATAATACATACCCTTTTCCACATCACATCCTGTATCAGCCAGATACAGGATGTGATATGGAAAAGGGTATGAATTATTTTATCTATATAAATAAAGATATGAAAGAAAATAACTTACTAAAATAGCAAAAGTAAGGCCAGAGAATGTGAAAAATAAACTGCTGTACACATCAAGTCTGGTAAGCAATGCATCTTTACATGACTGCAAGAAAAAGGTAAATACATGAAGCCATTAAAGTTAATTGTTTGATAAAATTTTGTTACTCTGGTATTGTGCAAATAAACAGTTTGTCTGCCGAAGTCTTTCCTACCATAGTGCCTAAAATCTGGTACCAAAGGAAAAGAATTTTATAATTTCATTGAAAGGGTAATTGATCACTATTATTATATATATAATATAAAATGGTTTTTCACGCTTCGAGATCACTCTATAATCTTTTAATTTTTACATCCCGACATTTTTGAATTATTTGAAGACAAGGTCTTTCAACAGACTGTTGGGCAATAATTGTGCCCTTTATCAACTGACTTGAATCTATTCCAAAACTTCTAAAAGCACTCGCTTTTGCCTTCTACTCGACATTCAGATATGTAGACGACATGTGTTCAATCAATTTCTAATCAGTAGTTGACTAAATATATCCAAATGAACGTGAAAGAAAGACACCACAGCACAGAGTCCGCAACATTGATACAAATTTGATGTTCGGCCAATCAACAATTAAATTGTGTGACAAATAATACGACCAGCTTTTTCACGGTCAGTCTGCCTGATTTGTTACATAATTGGTCCTAATAAGTGCTTTGTATAAATATCCATACCTATGGGTAACAAATACATTACTTTGTTATGTTGAAGATCCGTCTGTAGAAAGTCCGTACAATTATCATTAGCCTGGATGTAGGTTTCTGTGAAGGGGTTTTCTTTACAGCAGTAGATCGGTATTTTATCCGCAGAAAGATATTGTGATATCTTGCTGCCTGCATAATCAAAGATATCACAACATTCAGCCTACAAAGATAATATTTTAAAAAACAGTTAGTTTTAACATGTATAAACTGATTACTCACTTTTCTTGTATAAAATATACTGAGATGACTAACAGTATTCAAGCTCAAAAGTCCAGTAAACAATACAAAGTTAGGAGCAGAGCAAACACGGGCCTCTTAAACATCATAGGTGGGATCAGGTGCCATGGAGGAGTATGCATCACCTTCCGACTGGTCACATCCGCCGAGTGCTCCTTGTTTATGATCGGGAAATAACGAAAGAATCCATCAACAATTCAGTGTGTAAATAATGGTCTAACAATTATATGACAAACGTCAGTCAAGGAGACATAATATCGACAATAGAACCTCAGAAATGATGACTTAAAACGAGACCGCTGAAGTTTTAATCATGGCAAAACATGTCTTACATTTTTTTTATATTATGACATCATCAGGAGGATAAAATCTGATTTAGAGAAAAGCTAAAATCTGAAACAAAGTAATGCATATTGAAGTGGTAAAACTTTTTGTTCGAATTTAATATTTGGGTTTTGGAATGTCAAATGTTACATAATGAGACGCCCATTTCTTTAAAAAACGAATACAATTTTACATGCCTACTTAATTGAATTAAATAGTTACATGTATGCAAAACAAAAGTTTGCTTAATACTTCAAATAAACTCTTCTCGAAAAGTACTAGGTAAATACATGTAAGACGTATTTGTGATGTACTGATGTCCATACGGCAAACCATGGCCAAAGTAAAAGTTTTATAAAAGTTGGTCAAACCCCGAGTTCAACATACATGTCCAAGAATTAATTCGATGTCGATATCGAGGTCAAGGTCATAATGTCAAAAATAATGGCATGAAAAGAACTTATCACAAGCAATTAACATGTGAAATATTAAAGCCTTCGCATCAATGTTGTGGACAAGATTAAACTCTTTTGTTAACAATCAGTTCATAAGTTAAATACACGTATGTCGTCTAATCTCCGGAGGCATAAAAGTTAACATAAATCGGTAAGTAATGTTTACAGGCCACATTTTGAAAGCAAGAACAGTAACCTTAAAGGTTATAAGACACAGATTTGAAATTTATATATTATCAAAAAAGGATGTGTCAATCAAATCCGTCCAAAAATTCGAAGTTTTAATAACTTTGAAATGAAATAAGATGTTTATTACATTTTCTTGTGAAATGCTATTGCAATATATAAGTCTGATATGATACAGAAAACTTGAGAAAATATTAAGTTCAAATCTGTGTCTAAGCATCTTTAAAAGTACATGTACATAATTCTCTTAATAAATACAAGTTCATTTACAACTACAAAAGGTTTCATTATTATTCAAGCAACCTTTTAATAAACACAAATGACAAATTAAAAATAAATATACTTGATCATTAAGTTATTTAAAATATCCCATACCACGACAAAAAGGTTACTCCAAGCTGAAAATGCTGAGTTTGAAAACACGTAGGATATATGGTCATTATATCCATATCTTTGTAAAAACAATTCCATCTCGTTTGCCAATCCGTAGCTTATCTGTAACAAAAGGCCCATGGACCACATCGCTCACCTGAGCACATTGGCTAAGAAAAGCACGAATCAGTTCAATATTGAAAAGTTCCAGGAGTAAACATAACTTGGCTGTTCTTGACAGGATAAAAAAATCCTATACATTTCTTTGTAAAAATCTTATCCACAATTGTGGTCTCTCCCTATCCCCGGGGTCATGATTTGTACAAACTTGACTATACAATGTGTAAGGAAGGTATCCTCTAAGTTTCTACATTTTTGGCTCAGTGGTTCTTTATAATTAGAAGATATTTACAACATGAACCAATTTAATTTCTGAATTATCTCCCCGCAAATATAGGCGCGGCCTCCATTTGAAAAAAACCTAAATAACCTTTACCCAAGGATGCTTTGTGGCAAGTTTGGCTGAAATTGGCCGAGCTGTTTTTGAGAAGAAGTCAAAAATGTAAAAAGTTAACAGGCGACGGACTGACAGCACGACGGACAGACAGACGGACTACAGACAAGATTTGAGCAGAAAAACCGCATGAGCTTTCAGCTCAGGTTTGCTAAAAGCAAAAAAAATAAGGTGAAAAAATTCTGTAGATAATTTTTAATTTAAGTAAGAAGTACGTTACACGTTTCAAAATGTATTTTATCAGAAAAATGTTTTAATGAACAAGAGTTCATTGCCAAAATGTCAGACATACTCAAGCCGTCGTGGACACTCGAAAATTGTGCCAGATAATATTAGCCAGAACTTAATTAAGGTAGGATTCTTCTCATACAAGGCTGTATTTCTTATATTTTTAAAAATTTATGAAATTTTCACAGAATCAAGAAGACAATATCACTAAGTGACGGTATCAGTTAGATAAGTTTTGACCGTTATCTATTGAACATGATGTAATTTTCCCTCTGGATAGTCAATACATTATGACGTCATGAAATGTATTATTTTCCTCAGATCCCGTAAATTCCTTTGAAAATGGCCTAAAGTTGGAGTACTTTTTTTCAATATTTCATAAAGAGGACATCCTTTGATACAAAAAATGCAATTACCAAATGAAAGATTTGTTTCAGAGGATCAAAAAAAAAGTGGGCTATGGTCATATTTTAGTTCATTGCTGAGATTAGTCAAAAACTTTCTAAATAAAATTTATGATAGAAAATGAAAGCACCAAGTCTCTACTTTATTTTGATATGTGAAATTGGAAAGAGGGTTATAGTCAATTAATTGATAGAAGGACAGAGCCATTTTATGCATGAAGTGAACCTAGCTCAGTTTTGCCAATTTTCACAATTATGATTTATTATGTAAGAGTTTCAATTTCTGTAAAAGAGAGTAACAATGTAGATATTATAGGCATTTAAGCTTTCAAGAAAAATATTATGTCTGGTAAATGATAATAATGTCTTTTTGTTAATGATATAAATGAATATTATTTTTTGTAGCAAATAATTTTAATCAGCCTCTGCTTTACTTTAATGGTTGTCGGTAATGGCCTTTGGGGAAAGTCGAAAGATACAGTAAGTGTAATGAACACATATATTTTCAGTGGTAATTTCATAATAAATTTTTGATGGATTTCACATTTTTGCATTTGGAACCCGAATTTATACTAATTAAAATATTGATTGTATTTGTATTTTGTTGGTAATACATGTATATTATCTTATTGAATTGAATTCTGGTTTTGACATTGTAACATCTCTCACTTCCTAATATTTCATTTTTTTCTGTACATAAACCTTATTGAACAGGCATATTTATTTCAAATCCTTTTTGCTCATCCTAAGAGTGGTGTCATTTTTTTAAAATTCAAATTCAAATTTTTTAAGCAAAGATAAAAATATAAATAGTTTTCTTGAGAGAAATAGTTTAATCATAATTCCTAATGAAATTGGGAATTAAGAAGTGTCGGTTCTGTTAGTAAGATATAACAAAAACACTTGAAGGGTGTATAAAATTATAAATAGTATTTCTCTAATAAAATGGTTTTTTTTTTTGTCTCGTTATTTTTTAAAATACCTTACCTGACAAACGTGTACAAGTGAAAAATCAAATCTTATAAACTAAACAAATGTTTATAAGCTTTCACAGAAACTCGTTAAATAGTTCATAGTTTTGACCATAGAACTTGCAAAATGATAATTCTAAAGGAAACAGCTGACATTTTTGTTTCATAAACTTGATTCTTAATGGCTTGTCTCGTTATAAAACTTGTTCATACATATAGAGAAGCATGCCCTTGCGTATCGTTTCAACAGAAAGGCATAAACCTTAAAAAGAGTTGATGAGTATTAGTAAGGGAATTGGTGATTGAAAAAAGAAACCATCACGTTTACCATAAAGCTTTATTGTTAGCACTGAGTTCGTTTTCTAGTAAAATATTCAAATATGAAACAGATTTGTGAGAATCTGTTGTGTCTTCTATTTCAAACTCACTGGATATTTTAAGTTGACGTATGAATGGAAGTAACTACTGTTAATTGATAATACGTCGCCGATAAACATGTATTAAATCTCGTGTCGAAAGCCACAGCAATTTTTTTCTTCTTCTCTTGTAAAAAAGTTTGAATAAATTCTGCTTCATATGAATACATAAATAGGTCTGAAAATAATGGGGCGCAATTTGTACCCATGGGAATTTTGACAGATTCTTCATCAATGCTCATCGTTGGTCTCCAAACACTAAGTTGATAGACATTGTCAATCAGAAATTGAAACGCCTTTTCAATATTTATTTCAGAGTACGTCTGTGTGTACTAAAATGCTTTTTTAAAAATAATTTTGCAAAAGATCAATGACAAGGTGTGTAAATTTACTAGTTCCATTTTTAGGTCATTTGGGTTTACTCAGTTTACTAAGTTAAAATTCTTTATATTAAATATAAATGCAAATACATAAGTATAAATAAAAGTGCCTTTTTCTGCTACAGAATACACATTAATTTTGTAATGAGTTGCTAAATCGTGTTGATATTACCACTTTTACTCCATAAATCCTGTGTAGTTTTTTTTCTTTTTAAGGTAGGATTCTTCTCACATTTCTTGTATTTAAAGATTTATGAAATTTTCACAGAATCAAGAGGACAATATCACTAAGTGATGGTATCAGTGAGATTAAATTTGACCGTTTAATATTAGGTCATTACCTTTTTCCTGGACATTAAGAATAAAAAATAACTGTTTCCAATCATGCGATCCCTACTCGTAATTCAAGAAAAAAAAAGATTGAATGTTTTTCTTTTTGCATAAAAAAGATACTACCACATAGGGCCTATAAGATGATGTTAAAAGTTTACAGACAGACAGACGGACAGACAGACGGACGCCGGACAAAATGTGATCAGAAAAGCTCACCTGAGCTTTCAGCTCAGGTGAGCTAAAAACCTGACAATTCCTTCAGCATTCAACATAATAAAAATTCGTATTTGCTGACAAGGTCATTACATCGACTATAGAACGTGCAAAATGGTGACATTATAGGAAACTGTTAGTATTCTTGTTTTATTAACTTGTCTGTCAACAGATTGTCTCGTTTAAGAAATTCTTCTTGTATAGAACATTCATTTGCCTATCGAATCAATTGGGAGATATGGGTACATAGCTTCATAAGTAAAGGACGTTGAAGATTAAAACATTCAAATCAATCGTGCAATAACACCCCTACTAATGTTATTCACTGAAAATTTAAGTTAGTCACCATGACCTAAAAAAATAATCAGATTGATTGTCCTCCAGATGAGGGTGCAGTTAGTCATTTAGACAATGTGTTGAGCTCATTTTGACGACCCGAGAAAATTCATACTGACTAACTCGATAGTCTACCTTGACTAATTAAAAGTCAGCATGAGTACACTATAACGATTTTATTTGACTGTATTCTTGTCATAATGATAGATTCCGATATTCAAAGTGATAATCATTTCATATCAAAATGACTGTCAATTAGTTTTATATCTAGGCATTTTGACGATATTGAAAATCATGATGACGATGCGCGTCAAATCATTTTGATTATCACGCATCAATGCCCTTCAGATACAAAATATAACAATTATACAACTAATGTTTGAACTATTTATTATAAAATTTCATAAATATGGTTATTTCATGCACCAAATATACACAAATAATAAACTGATCATCTTAAAAAAACATAAGATTTGCATATAAACATTGTAAAAATTTAAAAGAGATCATATACACCTACATATATAGCATACATAGATATTTATATATTTTCAAGCAAAAAGTTTTACTGTTTGTAAATGATTTCTAATCAATCAAAGAAATAACTTCAGGAAACAGTCACTTGTTGCACCCTTTCAGTTAAGTTGTTGCTTTGTTTTCCTACCTCAAAGGAATGTATTAACTGGTTGTTTTCTTCTTTGATCATTACAAATTCTTTTTCACAGGTCCTGCAATGAAGAATAGTCTTTATAATTTACTTTATTTACTTATTTAAGTTGCTTGATAGCAAAAGTAAAGTATATGAAAACAAATTTATTTATATTGAAAGGAAATCAAGATATAAATTTAATTAAATACTAGTAGCTATATATGCAGCATTAAGAAGAAAATATCGAGTACCTTTAGTCGTTTCATATATACAATTAAAATAAGTAAAAAATTACGTTTACCTTAGCAAACATGGCACATGGGAATGAAATGCATCATCAGTTCTGTTTTCTTCTTGTTTGGCTGTTTTTGTCAGAAATGGATTAACTACAAACCATATTGTGATTTGTTTTCAATGCCTTTATCATATACATGTATTATAAACAAAATACATGGAATATTGTAAGTGTAGAGTTAGTACATGTACATTTGGGACTAGTCTGTAGTAGTCGATTTGTATTTTCTTTTATAAAATAGAATGTTAAAAAATAAGTTCTATGTAAATCACCATTATACTGAAAATATAAGCTATAAGTACGTGTAATCCTACCTTATTTCTTCTATTCATGGTAACATCTTCGTGTATCTAATGTGGTTTTCATCTTGTCTATATTCGTAACAATGCATTGTATTTTGATTTGTTTGTCCATTCAGTGGTAGTTGAGAGTCCATGCCATACTGTGAGTTGTAAAAGAATAATACCTATTTAATAATCGTTGAATTTTAGACCAAGTTCGATTTGAACTGTTTGCATAAATTGAATATGCAAAAATCTGTTTGAACACAATCAACCCACATCCTAACCTACATGTATCATAGTAATGTAAAATACAACAATTATTGATGAAGAATATCGTTAACCTTGTTAATTCCATATTATTTCTCTGTAGAACATTTTTTAAATAAGTTTGTTATAGAATTATTTGTCTAAAACATGAAAACAACAAAACATGACATACCATGACTTCTAGTTTTCCTGGGAGAAAATGGCGACCGACGCTATTGTTTCTTCCCGCCAATAAACAAATAAACAAAATGACCAGTCACAAGTCAAAGTTGACCAGAGACTGGTAATGTTAAGGAAACACATAGTCAAATTATGTATTGACTAACTGAACGGAAGAAAATGACTTCAAATCTAGTCAACGTGACAAATTTATGTTTTCAGTGTTGTGATTTAAATTCAAGACACGTGGTTTAGGTTTACCTATTCAAAGGTTATAGGGTAGAACCGGTTTTATAAATAAAATTTGGCAGTAAACAGGAAATTGCTATAGTCTGTTTCTTCTGAAAGTATGTCCTGCGAAAAAATGTGTTTCCAGGCCTTTCTGAAAGATTTTCATAATTTTCAACAATAATTGGTGGCTAAAGGGGGGGGGGGTAAATAGAAATTAATACATCTTATCCTAGTTTACTGCAAAAATTACAGCTCAATAGCGACCGATACGCTGGTAAAACAAAATGTGTAATATCATCTACACTGACAAACCCTTGTTTGCCTTATATGGCTATTGTTATCAATATGCTCAGAGAATCTTACCACGAGCAACTGACCAAATTGTTGATTGAATACGTTTACGCCAAATACATGTTTACATGTTACTTCGAACACGTAGTTCAGGTCAAACTATGATCATGTCAATGGAGTGTAAAAAAAATGTTCTTATGAAAAAAATGCAAACATTAGAAACTGAAAGATATCACGGGGCTCACGGGCGTTTTTAATTTGTTGTTAACTAGAGAAATCTATTTTTTTCAAATTGTATACGTAGTTAGTGTCAAATTCAGAACACCAGCACTTCAAGGGTAAGGAAAAAGAGCAGCTTCTCGTATGCATTTAAATGGACAAAGCATTTTTTACATAGCATACTCGTGATCAAGTGAATCTACCTGACAATTGTATTCACCGATAGTAAAATAAAGGAATTTATCAAGCGTAAAATTCCTGTAGTATTCGTAGTAACCCATAATGCAGTTCTCATTCAGCTGATTGGTCAGTTAAAGTCACAGTGCCGCATTTGCTAATCTGACGCCAAAAAATATAGTCCCGGTTCCCATGCAAAATATTTGTCCAAAATTTTTTTTTACTTTATGACAGCAGAAAATTGTATCATAGAAAATACTTAAAATTTAAATTTGAATGAATTCAAGAGAGATCTACTGAAGTACATTTCTACAGAATAGGGTGGTGGAAACTAAAACACAACATAACTTTTCTCTTAACCATGTCTCCACGTGCTAGTCACTTCCTAGCCACATTTCCGTGAATAATTTACCCTATCTCGCTGAAGTCTCGCTAACTCTCGCCAGAGCCACTGTCAGAGCTACTCTGAACTAATCGGGTTTTATAATTTGCAGAACAACGAAAAAGAAAAGGTTCCGAACACATTAGTAAGGGAGAATAAATGTTCTTTAAAAATGTACTCACGATGATATGAAGATATCTCGATTTTGTATTTAATGTGAACATTCCTATTACGGAAACAATCAGAATCACAAGCGCTGAAGAAATCATAAACGCCGAAAACGACTGCCGTATGTGATTGAAGGACAAGCCATCAAAGGATAAGGCGCTCCATAGGACATCCCGGATAATGTCGTGGTTAAACACTTTATCGTACGTTAACACTAGCCCCTCTATAAAAAGTCCGGCAGCAAGGATCTGGAAATGTAAATTTATTTATATTCCTTAGCTGCATTGTGCTGAGAAATTCAGAAATAATACAAAATAATTGAATGTTACCTATCTTTTACACCTATGATGTGAAGTCTATCAAATGTACTGGAAATGATATTGTTCAAGATAACATTTTACAGATGTAATTAACATTTTACAATAACTTTGGTATTCTTGTTTAAAGTTATTGAAACATCAGTCACCTTAAAATACACCAATTAGAAACCAAAAAATATATGGAGGAATAGATTCATCCGAAAAATTAACTACTTGGACGATGTTAATACGGCGCCGCTGGAGGGTCAGGTAAAAAAAAAAAAATTATTTGTTTGGACAAATTAGAAATTCGTTCGGACGAATTGGTTATTTGTTCGGACAAATTAGAAATTCGTTCGGAAAAATTAGAAATTCGTTCGGACAAATAAGAAATTCGTTCGGACGAATAAGTTATTTGTTGGGACAAATTGAATATTCGTTCGAACGAATTAGTTATTTGTTCGGACAAATGATATTTTCGTTCGGACAAATTAGATATTTGTTCGGAAGAATTAGTTATTTGTTCCGACAAATTAATTATTTGTTCGGACGAATTAGAATTTCGTTCGGACGAATTATTTATTTGTTCGGACAAATTAGTAATTTGTTTGGACGAATTAGATTTTTGTTCGGGCAAATTTTGACCTATTGCATGCAAAATGCGCTGTTTTTTTTTTTATTAAATATAATGGATTAATGTTAGAATAAATCTGACCATTTTGATATGTATGTAATCCTGCTGTTATCCTGTAATCCATTTCCATGCATGTGCTGGAAATTTCATCTTTATTGATTATAATTATATGAAGCTTAATCTTAATAATTATCTTCATCGTAATATTACTTCTCTTATTTCTACTGACTAGATAGATATACCATACTATTGGAGAGTTTTTGATGCTAGAAGAAACATGAAAGCAAGACATACATATAAACATGTACATGTATATCGGTTTGGTCAAGTGAATTAATACCGGTATATGAATTATAAATAGCTTCTGAAGACCTCAAAATGATACAAAGGTTTATATAATTTAAAAAAAACTGGCTGATTAAATAAGATACTAACCCTTTTAGATCTTGGTATAATTACTATTTCTGATAAAAACTGGAATAAAAACTACATCAGAAAATGTTAAATTTTGAAGCTTTTAGGTGAAATATTCTCCTTTGTTGAAACACATTTACTATAAATCCAGCCAATCGTAAATTCACTTTGTTCTTTAATTAAAGTTATTGAGAAAGAGCGGTGAGTACCATACGAGGGTTGTCCAAAAAGTTCGTGGACAATGACGTTTTTTTCAAAATAAATGGTTCTATATGCATCTATTATATATCAAAATATTTCTTATGGACAGCCAAGTAAGGATGGTTTAATTTTTATTTAGGAAAATTAATATTTTTGTAAAAATCGGGGTCTTAAAAGATCGCAGAATGTGCGCAAGGACCAGTCTGACGTTTAGCTAAAAAGAAGGTATGGTTTTAGCTTTATTGCGCCCTAAAATGTAATAACATCAAAAAGTTTTGAAACTGGCTTAAATATTAGTTAAATAAATGACTCTGATAAATCAGGACAGAATATGGCATGAAGGTTTTCCATTCTGCAAATATGACGTCATTAATGTGAAGCATTTCTCTATCTTTAACAGAAAAAGCCTCAAAGTGGCACATTTCAAGGGTGATTTTCCTTTAGAAAACAGTGTCCACAGCCGTCGCCCACAATAATTTTTTGATATTTTGTGCAAAATTCAATAACAAATCACATATATCTCGAGATCTTTGTGGGCGAGGCCTGTGGACAATGTTATCTGAAAGAAAATTCCATTGAAAATTGGTGTCTTCTGCAACTTTTTAAGAAAATACGGGAAAATGCACATGTTTATGATGTCATAATTAGCATTTAAAACACATGTGAGAGATATGACTTGTATGATTTTTCTACATTGAATTTCAATTATTTAAAAAGCATGAGTTTTCAACTTTTACACCATTTTCATATTTTAGAAAACCACAGGGCAAAATTTGTATGGAAACCATACAGTACCGACCAGACCCAATAGCAGTCCCAGCTGTCCCTGGGACTGCTTTCTGGGACTGCTTTGTTCACTCATGTGTGAAAGAGGTTCTGAGTGACACGATAGCTCCGCCCCCTTGTGTATTCTGAATTTGCAGACTCCCAGTTGTTTTGTTTACTAGCAGCAGAGAGGAGTTTAATCTATTAAAAAAGCAAGGATTTCTTACAACCTTTTGATAAGAAGAGATTATTATAGTTAATTAATATTTTCAGAGACTGTATATTTACACAAATTTAGTTTAGAATATTTTTTTAAAATAAAGTTGTTCAATAAGGAAGTCGGGAGAAGATTTTTTATACCTAAAGATAAACTACAGGTTTATGAAAAAAATACATACATTTAGGCCTATTTTTAATTTAATGTAAAATTATGTGCATTCAAAATTTGCATTAATTGGCACTATCTAAAAATAATCATTACAGGTAGATATAAGATTTTTAATTGAAAAGCTACATGTTTTTTGAGTACCACGCTAAAAAAGTATTCCATGCAACCTCCAAATAAAGTCTAACAATTTATTAAATGACATGAAATAAAATTATGCTACCATTCTTTCGTAACTTAAACAATGTACATGTGAAACAATGTGAATAATCATTGGGGAATTTATCAATGAATTACCGGTAGTTTTCAAAAGGGTACATTTATTTTATAAATAAACAGTTGAAAATACCGGGAATTGTGATTCATTTCTTTTTTGTTTTGCTTGTGTTTACGTGGCCGATTAATGTTTATAAAATGGTATCAACACTCGCGGTTTCAATCGCCTCAGGGCAGAAAATCAGTGCATGTTATTTGGGTATACATGTACGTATCAGCGTTTCACATCATTGAACATGCTGGTCAACAATGACCCTAATTTCAATCTTCCGGTATGTAATGCACAAATAAAATTGATAAATGAAATGTTTATGATTTCTTTCAGGATTAATAATTTTGAACATAATATCTGAGGGATCCATTCTGGTGATTTACAGATGTACATTCTAACATTTACAAATAAAACACTTAAAATTGAGTATTTTAAAGATAGAGAAATTAACAATAATTAAATTGACATGTCAGTAAAAATAATCAGGACTGAAAAATAATACTTGGCAAAATTTTACAAAGAATTTTCTAAAAGTCCCTATACTTAAGAAAATTCCTTTTGAATATCCCGATAGTATGGAAATTGGCCATATAAGGATAAGATCTATTTAAAACTAATTCTTACTAGTAGAAAATAATTAATTCACGTTTAATTTTCTGTAAAAAAAAAATAAATACCGGTATGGGAAACAGTATCAATCACAGAAAATTAAGAAATTGAATTATTAATATACACAATAATTGTGATTAAATATTCATGTTCATTTTAATTCATACATGCACATGTATAAGCCTTCTTCCTTCAATAAATATTATTTCAATTTGTTTCTATGCGCGTACTATTCATAAATGACCGCGTACATGTAAGGAGTCTTGGCATACTACCCAGAATCAATTTCTACTGCCTTTTATAGTTCCATTGTTTATTGCAAATCTCATTTCTGAGTTAGCTCCGCCCATTAAATAAATAAACCCCGCCCACTGGGACTGCTTTCTGGGACTGCTGGGACTGCTCTCTGGGACCGCTGGGACTGCTGGGACCGCTCTGGGACTGCTGTGGGACTGCTGTGGGACCGCTGTGGGACTGCTCTGGGACTGCTGTGGGACTGCTAAAGCAGTCCCAGAAAGCAGTCCCCGGGACTGCTCTGGGACTGCTTAGTGTCAGGTTGGGTCTGGTCGGTACTGTACCTTCTTTCGATATAACGTCAAACATTTGAATTTTGACTTAAGGAGGCCGACTACAGTTTTATTGTGTGAAAACTGCAATAGCGAAACTCTTTTTTTATACCATATATAACTTACATTAACTTCTGTGTACATGTAAAGTTTTGGGGAAATCTACCATCCAGGTATTTTTGAGGGACCGTCTCAAAATACAGGTACATTTACTATAGGATTATATAGGAAAATGCCAATTTTTAGCACTGTAAAGCAAATTATACAAATACTACAATAGACATTTTGTTCAAACTATAATATTTTATGAGTAATACTGTATTATACCATATATGTAAGAAACACAAATTTCTACCGTCTTGTTAACAGAGGGGCATCCCAAAATGCAAAATAAAAATTAGCAAATTTTACTTTTTTTTTTATAGAGTACTACAAAATATGACGTACACAATGGATTTACATGAAAACATAGTGAAAAAATTTGGAGATATTCAAAAATTTCTATGTTTTAAATTTCTAAAGCATATGTTTAATACTTTTTTCTTTAATAATATTTTATTATCCCGTTCTTTTAGAGCTACAGATTAACATAACGTCAAAAAGACACTGCAGCGACGTCAACCTACCTATCAATTGCAAAATGGGTTAAAAAATCAGTTATTTCAAATTGTAATTACATTTTTATACGTATAATTTCTTAATTTTTAATTTTAATAATTAAGTGAAAAAAGTTGCATTAAAACAGTAAATACGCTTCATTTTACTATAATGCGCGAAATATTGCGCAATGGAAACTATAGTCGGCCCCCTTAACACATTTGTCAGGGGTTTTGTTTAGTATTTGTACTGTCTATATAGTAAGCGATACTTAAGATATCATAAAATGGTTATAGTCTCTGTATCTGTGTTACATAATTTTTTATTAATTTTTGACTTGTCTTATATAGAAAATAATCATTTTAATCCGAACACTTTATATCAGAGTTTATGTCATTTTAACATTGGTCCGTGCGCACTATCCGCGACCTTTAAAGACCCCAATTTTTACAAAAATATTACGTTCCATCAATAAAAATTAAATTATTCTGATTTGTTTTTTCATAAGAAATGTTTTGATATACAAAAGATTTATATAGAACTATTTATTTTCACAAAAACATCATTGTCCACGAACTTCTTGGACAACCCTCGTAGATTCAATCAGAATGATGCATACAAATTTAAGCTTATATTCATTTTGTATGCACTCCCCCTTTCTTTCTCAATCACAGACATAAACTTCACAAAAAAGTCGATTCATCGACATCCCTCCTTACAAATCAATCGCTTCTGACGCCCTTTCTCTTTTTCCTTTTAGATCTCATTAAGGACTTTAGATGATACGGGAGGTTTCTTAGAGACAATAAATTGATGAAAACATACGCGTACAATAAGTTTGACTTCCTTTACCAGCACACACTTTCTCTCTAATCCCTCCCTCTCTTTAAATCTCTCCCCCTCTCTTTAAATCTCTCTCACTCTCTCTCTCTCTCTCTCTCTCTCTCTCTCTCTCTCTCTCTCTCTCTCTCTCTCTCTCTCTCTCTCTCTCTCTCTCTCTCTCTCAATTTACAAGTAAACTGTAGGTGGAGCATGAGATTTCGAATACAATCTTGATACTGTCTGACCATGACAGAGTACGGTATACGTACTATTTTTTTTCTAAATTATACATTTTTAAACAATCCTTTTATCCTTTAAACTTGCAGAAATGCAGCAATACTTTTCGTTTAAACAAATCAATTATTTGTTCAACAAATAATTAATTTGTCCGAACAAAGTTGTTTTTTGTTCGGACAAATTATTACTATTTTTCTTCTAAATAATCCTGCACCGTGTAACTTTTAAGTGTCCTTTTACTTATCACTATTTGACTAAATTGTGCCAAATACTTCAAAATTTCATCATTATTGAATCCAAGAGAATGGAAAAATGCTACCTTTTGCAGTACTTCCTGCTGATCCATCATTGACATCAGATATGACTTAAATAACGAAAAAGTTCCGAAAAACACTTTCATCCGAACAATAACTAATTCGTCCGAACAAAAAAATAAATTCCAGGCCCTCTAGCGGCGCCGTAGGATCATAAATAAGAAACCTTGAAGCTTTGATAAAACTTTAAAATATTAACCATTTCATTTAATCACACTAGAAAAATAAAGAATTAATGTTGTCATGAACACCCTGTACTTTCCATGTAAACGTTTCAACAAATAGATATAGATGTAGTCTAAAAATGACCCTTTCTCCCTTTTGGAAAAAAATGATTAATGCTAACATTTATTTTTTATCACTTACAAATTATAATTGACATTAACTCACTTACCAACGAAATTGTCGATGTAATGAATATCATTTTGCGCTGTATGTCCCTAAAACAATGCCTTTTTTATATAAAAGGATTCACAAATTCATTAAATTTTTAATTTGCTTTTAGACTAAAAAGTATAACAAACTTTTCTTAATTTTGTAGAACATCAGTATTATTATTTGAAATAACTATAAAATTCATTCATTTGTTTAACTTGCGCTGGGCCTTTACCTTTTACAATAGTTAATCAGTCGTCTAAGACGACTTTCGGGGATCACTTTCTTGTCCAGCTCGGGAGGATCTTTATCTTTCTGCTCTCCATCTTCTCTGTCATCCCTGTCTCTGAGTGATCTTATATGGAGCAATGTAAATATTACTCCCAAAACCTGAAATATATAAAGAGTCACATGACGGAGGTCTGATAAAGTCTTAAACAGATTTTTAAAAATTAAAAGTGAAAAAGGAGGAAAGAGTTCCCTGACCCAGTGGCCTTAAAATTCATAAAATCGGAATGACCCTTGCTTATCATTATCCTGCAGTAAGGGAGGAAGATTTCAAAATATAATGTAAATATCTTATAATAAATTGATTGATGCTTCGTATTATAAACAGGACACCTGATACAGAAGCTATGGATTTTATTACTTTGAAAGAAATGACCTTTGATTACTATTACATTGCTACTAGTTTTCTGCTGTATTGTTTGAATGGACTTTAGAGATTGTTGACTGTTCGTTTTCTCTACATTCAATGTACTATTTTTTTGGATATGTATTAGTAAATGATTATGAATTATTCAATAGGTACAAAACAGTGTTATTCAATTTAAATGCCTGAAACTTGGTTAAAAATTTATTAATATACAACCACGTGTACAATGATAAGGAAAATTCATAACAACTTACTCCAAAGAAGAGAGACAGAGATATCCCTACAAAATACCCAGTGGTGTAAATCTTAAATCTGGATGACACTGCTTCCAAACAAGGCTATAAATATAATAAACGGCATTAACTTCACATGATAAATCTTTTAATGTACTATTAGTTCTTAAATGAGAGATTAAAGGTCTTGCTTACAGTAAAAAAACACCTAATGCATGGTTACATTTTCAATGAGTTGCATAATCGAACTTTGAATTTACAAAAGATGCAATGTTTTCCATTTTATAGCATATTTTAAGAAGTAAGTACACTGATTAAACCTTATACTACTTACTGTGTTTGGTGTACTGCAAATTGCGCTGCTGAAGAGAGAGTTTTCTGATACATTGTATAAATTATGTTTACAGCATGTTAGAGGCAGATCAGAACAATGCGATGATCCAGACGTCAAAGAACATATGTCGCTCGAAGCAGTTATACCACAACACTCCAGCTGAGGAATAAACAATGGAAACTCCCAATGATTTTGTACGAAATTGAAGTAACGATGTGTCAATTTTTTTCTTAGTAAGAAGTAGATGATTGCGATTGTTAATTGCATAAGACCATTCCAAGTTTTTTTTTCTATGTTTAGCGTCCACCCTTCATAAGAAATCTTTCTTTTCGGAAAAAATACAAAAATAGAAAGAAAGAACACAATATTTTAAACACAATTTTAAAATTTCTATCATCAAAGGAGAATTCTCTTCACTTTTTAACTAAGTTGATCTAATAGTTTATTGAAGCAAACTTTTTCGGTACACCCCTCTAAAAAAAAGAGAAATTTGGATCTTAAAGAGTGAATAGCGTTTCAAAAATTTGTATATGTGTGTTTTTAATTCCATAACCTCAAAACCAATCAGTCCATGGACGCTAAACTTAGAAAAAACCTTGGAATGGTGTAATGTATGGAGTGTACTTACTTCTCCAAACAGATATAACCATTCCCGACGAAGGTTGTTGAAATTTCTCAATAAATTTGCCATTTTGAATCTAAGATCACTTGTAACCTGTGTTAATCAGATAATGTTATTATTTAAAAATTGGAATATATAACCCAAACGTTCCTACATGTCCCACTGCTTTTCGGAAATTTATCATTCACGAGAACTTTAAAAAAAGAAAGCAATTTTACGTTTATACCTCCACCATGTTGCCTTTTTTAATCTACATGTAAACTGAAATAAGTTTACCTGCACAGAAAGTTTAATGATTAATCCCAGCCATATAACTTCTACGATGAGTAAGAGAACTTTGGTAACTGCAATCTTAAAAGAATTCTGAGTCTTTAATAACATAAATATACAAGTCTTTAATTATGAAAATAATTCCGAAATTTATATCTCTTTTTGATATTTTAATTATAGATACAACTCTTTCAGTATATCACACAGTCTCTTATTTCTGTGCCCATGGTAACAAAACGCCTCCAAAAATAGTATGCAGCCTTTGGAGGCCACATTTTCCATCAATATATCGGAATTTCCATGGATACCAATTGCACCCCATTATTAGCCATTATTAGCCGACCTATCTCTGTATTCAAACTAAGCAGAATTTGTCCAAATTCTTAGGTGTGAAAAGAGGTTAAAACTACATTTGGGCTTTCAACACAACCTTTAGATATATCAACGACGTATTGTCGATTACCAATGTTATTTCCAATCTTATGTCGATAAGATTTTTTTCCGGTGAGCTTGAAATAAGAGGTAACTCAGAGTAGGACACTACGATATTGTATTGTTTCGTGGCCTTTTAAGCTTCAATAATGTTTGGTTTCTCCATATGTTTCATGCAATTTAAATGAGACAACACAGAAAAAAAAGAGCTAAGATACATGATTAATAAATTACGTTTATCTTTTATTATGAACAGCGTTGACATGAATCCTAAAATAGATACAGTCAAACGTGTTATGAATAATAAGATTGGACCAAAATTAAAGTTAAAGGTAGCTGATGATTTGAAATAATCTTAAAATTATATACGACAACCATTAGACACTCTTGGTTAAAATGAAAATTTTCCGAACCTTATTGCACACCTACTGGGCACCATCAACCATCTCCCATATCATATTATACCACATAGAGGATTATGCTAATGTATAAAATGTAAAAGGAGTACTGGCAACTAGAGACTTTTTTTGCATTATAAAGAAAAACATCAAGCCCTATTTGAACCCAAGGGTGAAAATGAAAATTTTCCGAACCTTATTGCACATCCACAAGACACCACCAACGAACCCCCCCCCCCCCCAAAAAAAAAAGGATTTCTGTAGAAAGAGTGGGTATAACAAGATTCTCTATAACATTACTTACCACCTTGCTCTTTGTCCTGTTATAGAGTATAACGTCAGATATAAACGCTGTACAATTCACAATTAATTCGACAGATCCTAAGACAATCATCAAAACACCGAATCCTTCGATAATCGTCCCGAAGTTCAATCCAAGTATGTAGATATGCCCGAGGATCCCGGAAACAAAGGCTCCATATAGCTTAGAATCAGTAAGGATCATTGTGCCAAACACGATCAGACACACTGATGGTACCTTTGTGTGACATGAATTAAGTTTTCATTAGTTTTGTCCCTAAAATGGCCTAAATTTGATAAGTTTAGTCACACATTTCATGGTTTTATATTGATTGATTGGTAATAATGTTTTAAAAACAAATGACAATTATAAAATAATAATGATAAATACATACAAATGATAACAGCCTCCAATTATTTGCCAGAAACCCTAGTCTTGAACTAGAAATGTAAAAAAAAAAGAAGAAATTTTGTCATTTTTTTTAGAGATAATTCCTACTTATATACATTAAGTTACCAGCTTGGTACAGTTTTTTTTAAAAACCTAAAAATAAGTTTAATCTCAACGAGTGTGATAAGGATTTTTTTTCTACAATTCATTATTATCGTTGTCAGTCAACTAACTTATTGTCTAACTTATAACAATCCATTGTGATGTGAAAAGATCATTCTTTACAATGTTTGTAACATGCCTTACTTTTTCCATGCCTTTTGGAGCATCGTGATGCAGGTTCGTACCAAAGCAAAGGGGTATCGTTGATGTGACATTTGACTGTATATCCAGTCACATAACCCTAGTTGTGCAATCTGAAATATTTTACATTTACTTATGATCATTATTATTCAAAACAGGTTATTTATAAACATTTTTACGCTTATCTGATAATTAGTAATGAATACAATATATAAATTGAATTGAATTTACTATTCATTTATTTAACTGTCATACTATATAAAGATTTATTTGAACTGGACCTTAAAGGTAAAGTAAAATGTTACCTCAGTGAATAGGCATATCCCAGCAAGACAAGCATAGGTTGTCAAAAAAGGCCTCATACCTGCAGCAAATTTCCCCCAACAACTTTGCCACTTGAAATAAAGTGTGTGATTTAAGTATTAAAACCTATTTACAAGAAATATATCTGTACATTTTTTTAACAAATCATCACATTATTTTTTATGCGAGTGCCTCTAAAACTATGAAAATAAAAAAAAAAGTAATGCTAGTGTGACATACGGATAAAGTATTTGACGGAAGGAAATGGTGGCTTTATTTTTTTTAAGATGCAACTTTTTGCATTTGAATTTTCTAGTTAAGATTTTCTTTTATATATATAATATTTTATATCTCTAAACTTACAGGACTGTAACCAATGCATTCATAATTGTATGAACTGTACTGATCGGTTACTCCACAACACCCCAACTGAAAAAAAGTGGTCTCTTACCATTAAAAATGATAATGCACATATGTACATGTGACTTTTTATGAGAATATGCTGTATTAATGAAGAGACTTCCAAATCTTTCAGAATCATATACTAATTCCAAAAAGAAAGATAAAATAAAACAGATCTGAAACAAATTTAAAGTACTTTTTCCAGGGTACTTTAACAAACGTCTCAATGAATTTAAAATTACCTCTTTAAGCACCCGTTGACTATTATTTTTAACTGATTGTAACGTTAGACATTACCGAAAATATGGATATTGATATAGATATGGATATGATAATATTCTTTATGAACTTACTGTGGAAAACATGTCAATCCAATCATCTTTAATGCCTTTAACATCGATATAAGGCCAACTACGATATACCGCAGACATTTGAATGTAAATATCTTGAAAGTCCAAAGCGAGTGATCCACCAAACTTAAAGATAAAATAATGCAACATTTTACAGGAACCAACAACTATAGAAAAAACGTTAACTTTAATTATGTAATTCAAACATCTCTCTCTCTCTCTCTCTCTCTCTCTCATTATTATCATCATTATAATTATCATACTCACCCCATCACGAAGAATAACAAACAGCGAGAGAAAAATGACATCAGATAAGATGAAAAACATCAATGACAGCATGTACTGAAAATATAACATATCCTTTAAAAAAAATAATATGTATAATGTGAAGAGTGAAGAAATCAATCAGATATCAATTTCATAATTCCAGTCAAGAAAACAAATCGTGAAAAGAGCGAAAATAAGGACTCATGTGAACACTAGAGGTGGAATCAGGTGTCCAGGAGAGGCTTTTCTAATAAAAAGGCACAAAGGAATCAAACGTAATGATTGCTTGTCAACCACACTAGAAGACAAGAAAATGCTTGTCAAAGAATAAATTGTAAGAAATGTTTAAAACATAAGAACCATAATTACCTTAAAATTTAGTAAAAAGAAAGAAACCTTAATTCGATTTTAACTCATTTTAATACAAAGCTCCTTAAATTGATAGATTAACTTACCAAAACAACAAAGATTCTCTTCCTGCAAAATATCCCCATTAATCCGATGCCTCCACAGATGACGTAAACAGGGAATAGACAGACGCCTGTTAGGACCAGGGCGTTCACTGTGGTCCCCAGTCGGAGGTTCCCAATCCAAAGTCTATTCAGGACCTCGATCCAGCTCTCCTTAATCAGGCCGGTGTGGATCTTCCAGACGAGTCCCATTACAAAGTAAGCAACCGATAAACACTACAACAACAAAGTAACAAACCTATAAACACTACAACAGCAAAGAAACCAACCGATAAATACACTATGACAACAAAGTAACCAACCGATATACACTACAACAACAACAGCAAAGAAACCAACCGATAAATACACTATGACAACAAAGTAACCAACCGATTATGTACACATATTGATTATACTTGAGCTTTTCTATAAGATTACATCAAAGTACATGTTTGTTTTAAACATGCTACATCAAAGGTAATCATAAGATACTATATACATTTATTACTTTGATTTCCTTTTTGATTTGACTTTCAAAGGTGAGACATATAAATCAGGGTAATTAAAATCCAGTTAATATTTTTAGTAAATTATATAAAAAAGGTAACATTACATAAAAATCAGCGCAATGTATAAAAATATTTTTAGAAGAAAAAAAAAACACTTCATTTAATTCAAAATTTAGAACTGGATATCATCAAGCAAAAAAGTAAGGTTTTGTTTCTAAATTACCGGTACTTACCAATAGATTTCAAGTTAAGACATACATCTATATCAGGTTATTGACATAAAATTATCTGTATGAAATCACATGGTTACTACTTCTATAAAGAATTATTCAGGAACTACGTACCATAAAGGTTTTCCCTGCATCGTTACTTTTTAATTTGTGAGACTGAAAAAAAGAAATGACAGTTAAATTTATACAGTTATAAAAATGAAAATCTTTAAAAGATTCAAACTAAATTTAAAGAAATAGAATATTTTGTTGCTACAATATTTTAGAAGATTTCCAGCAAATATTTCTAGATTCATTCACTTTTCGTGTTTGTTGAATCTTGCTATTGTGCATTATTTTAAATAAAGTTAAACGAAGATACATGTAAAATAACAGTCCGAATTAAGCAGCCCATAGTGGCTAGTGGAGACGATTTATAAGAAAAACTCTGATTATTGCTCATACAAGAGGTTTCTTTCTATTTTTTGAATAAGAGGAATGTCACACAATATTTACAGAATGACCTTGTGTACACATAGACAGATATGTTTAAAAGTAAACAAGTAGATCTACATGAATACCTACTACTCAAACGTTCTTTTACTTCGTTTCTCTATGGAGTTTTCTAAGGCTGCACAAAGGCTGAAAATAGAGAAAAAAGTGTCTTGAACAAATTTAAAAGAAATTAACTTTAAAGATTCATGCTCCAGTAGTTTTGATCAATGAAAGCCTTAGTTTAAAAGTCGATCGAACTTTTCTTTTAATTAGACAGGCATTTACCGTTTACTATTGAAAATTGATTTTGAACCAGTATAATCAAAATATTTTTAATGAGAAAAAAAGAGAGGTTATTATTTCAATATAAGTTAGTTACTTTTTCAATGAAAATAACCTTAAAAGTGTAATCATCTAAAACGGCTATAAGAAAAAAAGATTTATAAAGCTTTCTTATACAAGAAATGGGTAAATCCAATGTGCACAATTTCTCTGCATTAGAATAACACTCATTAAGGTTTTATTTTTAACATTGTACGTAAATGATTTGAATTGTCTTTTTTGTGAAAAATATAATTTGTCACCCATCTTCATTTAATTTTACTTTGGGATTGGGCTTTCTGGTGTATTTTTGGTTTACATGACATAATATGGCGATATGGTATTTATTTTTCTAACTGGTATTGATTATTTTTATGCTAAGAATAAAAGGACGTGTCTGCAAGAAAAAAGTTTTCATTGGGTTAATTCATTTAGAGAGATAAAAGTTAAAATAAAAAAATACTTTTTTTGCCTTTCGGACAAGTCATCAGCACCTCTCAATAACCAAAACAACTCTGAGCAACTAAAATGTTGTGGAATTCTTCTTATAATTCTCGGTCATATATACAAAAAAAAAATAAAATGTTTACTAGAAGGATACAATGTAAGTATCCCAATACGTACCTTAGCTTTCCAGCGATATCATGCTCCTATTTATAGTGATGCATCACAGCCGTCGAATTCTTCCCTTCCACTACCATTCCATTGCTGAATGTCCTAGTGATCTATTCGTATTCAAAAGTATTCAGTGGACCAGATAAAATAGGGTGCAAATTGACAGAAACCGAACGAATGAATGAAAACTTATATTGTTAAAAAAATGAGAGTCGTTATAAAGATGAAACTTATTTAAATAACAGTCAAACATGGTTTTGTGTGCATAAATACATAAGGGATTTAAAGTAAACCAAACAAATTCAAAAATAAATCCTTGGAATGAATTAAATCTTTTAAAACGGATTGTAATGATCGACCCCTCTCAACAAGGAAGTTTTGAAACATAAGTGATTTTTAAAAAGAGTGTTCATTTTTCTACTTTATCATAAAAAAGACAGTTTAAGTATATACATATGTAGAATTTTTCCTTATATGAAAATTTCTTTAAAAATACATTCCTTACCGTAATCCTTGGAATATTACACAGTACGCTTAAAACACGGACTTGAACATGAAGTGCCATTGATTGAATTCGTATTCTGGCAAATGAACAATGGCGATAGATTCGATTCCAAAATATGGAGAAACTATTAAAACTGCTCAAAGAATGAGCGGACTAATTTATAATTATTAGTTAAAATTGTCATCTTAAGGTAGGATTCTTCTCTGGTTTCTGACTAGATGGAATATTCAAAGTATATTTGTTGATATGTCATATAGCAGGAGTATTTAGATGTAAGAGATTTAAAACACCATATTTTTCTTTCCTCATCACAATTATACAACTTTAAGTAGAAATGGTACACTGTGTTTGAAAACTAGCAGGTACTTTATTTTTGGCGGAATGGTGGCGTATGAAAATATCTTCTTTTCAGCCTCTCAAAATTATTATAAAAACTCAAAATATTTTCCTCTGTAATAAATGAACCGGTGTACAAGGTCCCAACGTCCTCTCCATGGTGCACTGCGCTTGCCCCTGTGACTTATTAGGAACGAAAGCAGGCAACCAACTTGGGTATTACCAAAATAATAGGGATGGGCTGCCTCTACGTGTATTAAAAGGTTAAGAATTAGTATGATATAGTTTAATCAACAGCAACAATTTCAATGAATATCCCCAAAAAATTCACCATCGAATCACATATATATAACGCTATATCATAGCCAACACTTGCGAGCGCTAGAAGCTACATATACTTTAGTTAATTTTGTACATTCTATTACTCATGTTTGCCATGTAAAACAAACAAATCAAAAATAAAAAAAAAAAAAAGAAAGAAAGAAAACATCTTACTGATAATTCAGTATTGTAAAAATCATTTATGTTTGTTTTGATGTCATTTAAGTTGAGTATCCAGAAACCGGTAATTTTGTTAAGTGATACATATGAACAAAATTCTCTGATTATTTGATTACTTTAGATAAAAATAAAACCTTTAATAGCACAAGTTAAACTGATTACGTGTAAAAGATATTTTTAAAAAATATTCTTTGAATAACCAATTTTTGTATAACCAATTCATTATCAACATTAAAATAATGTAAAATTCATAAACAATTTAACTACAGAAAAGTGAGGTTATTTAAGTTCGAAATTGGGGATTTTTTTATATTGAACGTAAATAAGATATATATACTAAAAAATATATTTGCACTCAATCTCGTAATATCATTATTTTTTTTTTTAGCTCAAATACCCTATATATAGCTTTCAACCAAATAATTTTACCTTGTCATATGTTCTACACTATGGCAATCTGACAATTTCAACAACAACAAAATATATTTGGTCTATAATGTTGAAGCTAAACAACAGTTTTTGGAAATCACCTCTCCTTGGACAAGAATGGTCAGTTCCTTTTTTGCCCCACATCCACCAACCATTACAATGGACAGAGAGGAGACACGTACAGAGGAAAATTACAATCTGCAAAGAATAAAAATCAGTGCCGAAAGGCGATAAAACATTATAATTAACGACTTTTCTTTAGTTAAAAATTAACTTACCGTATAGAAATGCATGATATTCATATGAAGATCACCAGATCTACGAATCCTACGATTCGGCGTTCGGTAAGCTACCAAGAAAACGTTATGAAGCTTTATAAACCTCCGAGATGAATTTCACGATACCACTTTAATATTCCCTTATTATGCAATGAAACGCATCAAAGTTGTAACAGTGGGGCGTGCATAAACAGAAAAAACTCATCTGTCAGGGTTCAGATTTTATTTATTCAGACACAGTGAGCAGTATACATATTACAAATAGCCAATCAAGGGTCATAACTCTTAAATTGAATATAATTATATGCATTACATATTTTCTCTCATAGAAAGGAATAAAAAATATTACTAATTAAAACAAATAATTCCTCACTATTCTATGGGAAAAAAGCTACCACATGAATGTTATGATTACAGCTTTATACTTATGAACATGTACGTGTAAATGGACTCTGTAATTTAATAAAGAATACATAAAAATATATATTCCTTCAAAATAAAAATCTGTTCACTTCGAATTTAACAAAGTAACCAAATATCTGGGACATAAAATAAGTATGGTGAATTTGAAGATAACAATTTACTCTTATAATATATAACATTAATGACCTTTTCAATTAATAATTCCAATCATAAAAATACAAATGTAAATATCTTTCTCTCATGGTCATTTTTTCCATTAATAAAAAGTGAATTTGGGTTCTTTAATAAATGCAAATCTATAGACTAGACGTATTACTTGAAAATTGTGTAATAATGAAAGCTAGTACTTATCAGATAATAGAAATCATCGGTCTCCAAAAGTCAAAGTTATATGAGTCCATAAATTCACAGTCTTGGTCATTTCTCATCAAGACAAAGAATGTAGATTAAGAATGATCATTTTGGCGGTGAAACCCATGACCATAAGAGTAAAATGAATGAAAACCAACTTCACACACAAACTACCAATGAAAATCAAGAATACTATAAAACCTTTGACCTGCCCTAAGGTAACTAATTATATATACTAGTATACAGATGTTCAGGTAGGGCTAAGGATCTAACTTTTTATATATTATAGTAGTTTAATTTAATTCCATTTAATTTTAAAATACGTATTTAATAAATACATATATGATACATTGTGCACACTACTAAAAATGTTTCGTTGAGTGGGTTTTGGTTGTTTCTTATCGACCGTCAATTGTTACACAATGACACGCCCATTTCTTCAGAAACAGAAATATAAAACCCCCGCCTTCCTTATGATTATAATGGAAAAGACCACGTTTTGCTTTGGGAGACCAGAAATAAGTGTCAGATCAAAAAAGTAAAACAGGAGGTTCTCATCAGCATTATGTAATGAAGAATCTGTAAGAAAGTACCGTAAAATTTTATTCAGTGGTTTTGAAGGAGTCGCAGATAAGAGTTGGGTAAGCTACAATATCATAGAAAAAATGGCAGCGTCCATGTTTCGCTATTGGAAACACAAAAAATACATGTATGTATCGGATCAAAAAGTAAAACAGGAGGTCCCAATGGCACAGTGTAACAAAGATTCTGTGAAAGTATCTATGAATTTCATTCAGTGGTATAAGATGTGTAGCGGATAAGAGATGGCTACCTCTTATCCACAACTTCTCCTATACTACTGAATTAAAGATAATGAAACTTAAAATAAATTCTCTATTACATAATACAATTGTGCACCACCTATTTTTTTCTTATTTCGTGGACGTATTTATTTCGGATGTATCACAGTCAAACATGAACATTGTCATTATCATCAAATGGGAGACAGGAATATCATTAGTAAGCTCAGTGATCACAGTATCTCGGGTTTTGTTTTGCCTTTCATATTAAAAGTGTACACGAGAATCTTTATCATATGTGTATATTAATGATAACGATGTTTCAGATTATAAACTTTCTTTATTCCTTACTTGTTGGGAGCTATATATGAATTCAAATTGTTTTTAGAAAGTTCAAAATAAACATCTGAAAACAAATTTTCACATTCTATTAAAAACAAAACAGAAATACAATGTATTAATAATTTAGATAATACCGCTATTGTCGCTACTGGCACTTCAAGTTTTATTTATATCTTCGCTAAATTCACACATTTATTTTACACTTACATCACAAAACCTACATAAATGTAATTTTCAGAGCTTGCATGCTAAAAGAATAAAATTAAAGAAAGCATGGATATTATGAAAAATCTTTTGTTGCAAACACTTTGTTTTTATACAAAAATATTATGTAAATGCATCTTGAAAAAAATAAATAACCTAGCTATTTACAACTGTAAGTATTGATTATAATTTAAATTTGCATATTAAATATACATTATTGAAAAAACTTATTTTTTTCTTGCAATTTACAAGGAAAAAAAATAATGGGGGTGAGTTGTCTTGAATGGGGGCAAGTTGTCCTAATTTGGGGACGAGTTGTATTAAGAAGTGTTGGGGGCGAGTTGTCCTGATTCCTTCACTTATTGTGTCGCCTGCAGAGCAGAGCGGCACTAAGGGATCTCTTTACCCGGTGTCTGTCCGTCCGTCCGTCTGTCCGTCACACATTGTATCTCAAGATCTGTAAAAGATATGGACTTGATATTTTGCACAATTATTGCTTGGCACTATGGCATTTGTAAATTGCCATGGTTACCAGCCTCGTGGCCCTTGACCTTGTCCTTTGAATTACCTTACTAAAAAGTTAAATGTACAAATATACACCATATTTTGACATTTAAGGGGTAATTCTATGCTATTTAGCATGTGTACTGTTTTTCATATAACTTTATGAAAAATACCCGCGTTACAATTCACTTGACCTATGACCTACTTTACACAGAATACCCAGGACAATTTATTTTAACGTAAGAGTTTTGTATTTTGAGCGCTTGATGTAATACAGATACATGTATATACTATCAGTCATGAAATGAAAGTGCTTTTACTTCTGAAATACAATATTCCCCCAATGAAACTGCACAAAACTCTACATTGGGAAATACTTGTGAGAATTTATAGGCGATATTGTTCGAAGAAAATTAAGATCATCCTGATTTCCCAATTTTAAAATTGTTTTTCAAATAATATTTATACCAGTTCGCGTAAGGCAATCGAAATGTAATTCAAAAGTGTTCTCAAAAAGTGATTTAATAAATCTTTTTACTAAAAATGTTTTCAGCACATCCTGTTAAATGGCGCTTACATTTTACAAATTACGATAAAATCCATACAAGTAACATTGCAGATTGAATATATAATCAATATCTCTAATACACCTTAAAATTATCTGAAATAGTATGTATACATGTACAAGTCTAATAAATATGTTTTTGGCTTAATCAAATATAAAAATTCTTAAAATAAGTTTTCCAGATTTTCTAGTAATTCTTGTCATTTATCGTAAAAATTCTCTAATTTTTTCGTGATACAGTAATAGAATTTTTAAAATCAAAAAATAGTTTTTCCTTTAACATCTTTTTTAAAACCATAAAATTCAAATTTCATTTACAACTCTCTTTTCAAAGAGTTCCATTCCAAAATGCTTTATTGGCATTCGTACAAGCATGTGGTCTCAGAAAGAAATACTTATTCTATAAAGCTGAACTAATTCTTTATGACTTTAAAAGTATTTGTTTTCCACAATAATGTCACTTGCAAACAGTATTTTTAGTATGAATTTTTATTGCCACAGTTTCTGAGAACACTTATGAATAACATTTGTTTCAATTTGATAAATCTTACTTTTCTTGGAACAATATTGCATATAAATAATCACAGATCACAGGTATTTTTCAATATAGTTTTCCGCAGTCTCATTGGATGTATTGTATATCAGAAGAAAATAGGAATTTCATGTTCATGACTGATAGGATATATATATAAGATCATTTAGAGCTTTCAATTTAACATTCTTTTTTTGAGAATTCAGCAAACGCTTCAGATGATTCACATAGACTTGGTTAAGTGATCTTAAGACAAACAAAAAGCGATTTGTTTTGGTAAGTTATTTTCCTGCAGGTAAAAGATGTCATAATTTCGATGTTTAAAACATTAACAAATGCATTTTTTTTTTAGATTTGTCATCTTCTGTTCATATGTACGCTGTTCCTCTCTGTTGAAAGTTTGTGGTTTGTGAAAAGCGGAAACGACAGAGGATGTCCAAGAAGAGGTGGGTAAACCGCCAGTTATGATTATTGCTATACTATGAAAACAATTTATTATGTTCTGATGTGTTTGCAGTTGTGTTCATAAAGTATGTATAATGCAGTACAAGCTATTAAAAACACAAAAGGGCATCAATGATATGAATGCAAAGATCTCCTTTGTCAGTTACCAAGGCAACAAAAATTCTGACATGCACATTGACTTTCTGTATACATGAATTTATTTACAAAATTTATTATTATAAAAAAATAATGTTGATTTTTTATGTAGCTCTACCAAGAAAATTCAAAATAACAATATGTATAGAAAGCCAAATAAACATATATTCATATATTTGAACCTATCTTCAAATAATTGTACCTAATTTTCAATAATTGTACCCATAAGTATCTTCAAACGAATTAAAGATAGGTACAATTGAATTAAAGATATGTCTAAATTAATTAAAGTTTTGTGGAAATAATATACCCATCTCTAAATAATTAGACCTAGATTCAAATAAATTACAAATAAAGTAGTCCCCCTCCACGGCAGAGCTGCTGTTACCCAAAGTTTTAAGACATTAAAAAATAATCAATCTTTCTTACGACAGTCTATCATAAAGGGCAACGTTTAATAAGCTCGAATATGACCCCTCACCCCCCCCCCCTAAAAAAGAAAAGATAAATAAAACCCTACTTTATTTATTGATTAAATTTTTTTTTATATTGGTGAAGAAGGTACAATTTGAGCTTTTAATTATGCCCTGAAAATTTAATATTCTTAAAAGGCTATGATATTGGCTTTTACAATAGTTGAGTAGATGAAGATGATAAATCATGAAAGAATATGGCATTAAGGAGGACCTTTCTGGAAATATGACGTCATTGATTTGGTGCATTTCTAAGTTTAATGCAGAAAAGCCTCAAAATGTCTCATTTCTGTGCTAATTTTCCTTTAGAAAATAGTGTCTGCCACCATTTTTGGATATATTATGTAAACTGCTATGAAAAATCACATATCTCAAAATCTTTCTGGGTGACGGTGGCAGAGTATGTTTTCATAAGAAAAGTCCACTAAAAATTTATGTCTTCTGCAACTTTTTAAGAAAATACGGGAAAATGCAAAAGTTAATGACGTCACAATTAGCATTAAGGAGGTCATATGAGAAAAACGATTTGTATATTCTTACTGCAGGGAATTTCTATGATTTAAAAAGAATTAATTTTGAGTTCTTGAATCACTTTCATATTTCAGAAAAACATAGGGATTAATTTGTATTGATTTTTTTTTTTTTTTTTTTTTTTTACATTTTTTTTTTAATTTTATTTTTATGATTACTTTGTTAAAATAAAATTGTATTAAATAGAGAAAAAAAACTTTGGCAGGACACTGGGTATGCATGTCTGAGAATTTATTTTAGGTCATGCTAGTCCGTATTACTTCACGACACACCTCAGATGCATGCAGAAAGGGAAACGCAGTATGCCTTTGAGAGGGACATGGGATGATAGCCATCGTTTTATCTACTACAGAGGCAAATATTTTGAATTTACAGGTGAGAAAGATATATTTACAGTTTTTCATTCTCGCTTTCATTCATATAATATTTTACCTTATTATTATTATTATTTATAATAAGGTAATTCATAACTTGTTTCTAAATGTAGAATACAAATCATTCAGTTTTTATAAAAAGTCATAGCAATCTCAAACCTTTAATCAATTTTCACTAGGTATTTTCTATGTATCATTTACTTGATGAATTTACCAGTATTTTTCGTTTATTGCCCCCATATTTAACCATCATATTTATAAACAATTTATCTGCTGTCAATCTAAACATGTTTTAAATCATCTGTAATTAATTTCCCTCTTCATCCTTTTAATTTCCTATACACCATTCCCAACTCACTTGGATCTCCTCGAATGTCTCGTACCTCGCACACTGACCTAAAACGTCAAAAAGGTAGATGATTGAAGGGTATTCTATATCATCTTGCTGATTCATTTATGTGATCTTATTTGAATTTGCGTGACTTTGGTGCGGGTGTATCATTTTGTTTGCATTTGAGGCCTACTAAGATAAGGCAGTAATCAAAACCTATTTACAATGGAGAATAAGGCAAATTAAGTAACTTTTCGAAGAACGTTATGCAAAGCAAAATATGAGATGTGTTACAAAGCAAATTTATATATCGACCTGATGCTTACTCCTCCGAACATTCAAACCCCAGATGTGATTGGTGGAGGAATACGCATCACGTCGATACATTTCTCAGCATTAAACTAACCTTGTTACTTATTTCATATTTTGTTCTGCATAAAGTTCTTCAAATTTTTTTTGTTTTATTTCTTTAATTCTTCATTGTATATTGCTTTTAATTACATTCATATGTAAGTAGTCTTTAATTGATTGATTTTAGATATTTAACGTCCCTCTCGAGTATTTTTCACTCATATGGAAAGGCCACCACTTGCCTGTGGAGAGGTGCAAATCTTGTACTATGCTCGGCAATCAGTGCCATTGAACATTTAGGGATCTTTTTCGTGTCAGTATTTACTGCGACTCGGAATCTCAGTTCATACGAGCTCATCCGAAGGACCGGACCCCACGTCCCACAGTGGGATTCGAACCTGCGACGTTTGGATCAATTCCTTACTTTGCGACTCTAGAGAAGACGCTATAAACGCTGCGTCACGCAGGCTTTGAAAGCAAGAACATAGTTTTGGGCATCACAAAGTAACGTACCGGTATTTAAAAAGTATAACATTTAAACGAAATTCAAATAAGATCACAATACTGAATAAGACTGAATAAGGAAGATAGAAAAACACCATTGATGTCCGAGGTCAGTGTGCGAGGAAGGAATGACTCAAGTTGATCGCTGTCTAAAATAGGTCACATGTAGAAGCTTAATAATTTTGACCTCACGGGAAAACTTCATTTAACATGCAGAATTACGAGTATAAGAATAATACTTATTACTGATTTATTATCATTTCGTATTTTTTCCTCATGAGATTTATTAGCATTAGCGTTTCTAAAAAAATATTACTTGGGATTAAAATTTGTTGTTGCTACATCATGCAATCATACTACATTGCAATATTACAATTAAAACTCTTTTCTACAATGAATGACATAGTGAACGTATTATCATTTAATATATATATATATATATATATATATATATATATATATATATATATATATATATATATATATATATATATATATAAAGGATGTTAAGAAAGTTCGTTCCATAATGAAATATTTTCAAAAATTTCAAAGAAGTGCTTGACTAAAGAGATAAATTATAAAGTCTGACTGAATCAGACTTGAGTGCGCTAGATTTTTAGCAATTCATTTGTAGCAGGTAATTATATGGTTTTTCTTCAATATGAAAAAATATATAACATCTTTAAAGCACTCGAATGACAGAAATGCTGGTCATTTTGTGTGAAATTATAAGATAATTTACTTTTGTTTCATCATAGCTTATCTTGCATCAGACAAGCTGATGAGCGTAGTATCAGATTGATAGATCACTTTTCAAAAGAATAGGTTTGTCATTTTTAAATTGTTCACTGGCTTGATAATTTTTGCATAGTATTAGAAAGGATGTTTTGGTATGTGTGCTTAATATATGTCACAAATATACGTCATCCATGATTTTTCTGCACAGACATCATCTGTTTTAATTCCTGCCCTCCCCTTATTTATTCAACAAAACACAGTTAAAACCTTATTAGTGGCAAGAATGGACTATGTGGACATGAAATATCATAAATTGTATCTTCTCATTGTATTTCTTTTTGAAAATATAAGGAAAATGTGGAATGAACTTTCTTAACACCCTTTATATCCCATGATTAACCCTTTATCCTGTTGATATAACTCATGTGATATCGTTTTCGTATCACACAGTTGTGACGCCACAATGGATTTTGCGTTAGAGTGATGGAGTAAAATTAAGTGGAGTCCGTTATAAAAAAAAAACAACATTTTATTGAAATTGCCATCAGTTTAATAGGACACTGGGTATGCATGTCTGGGAATGTGTACATCAGTATTAATCTGATCAATGCATTCTTATCAATTTTCCATTTAGGGCCCGGTTCGAGAATTGGATATAATCGTGCAGATGAACATTGCAGTGGGGGAATCGAAAGAAATCCAGCTGGATACAGCTACCTAAGTTTGGATTGTATCGAACGATGTGCTAGGCGTTATGAAGATAAGTACGGTGGATACAACTTGGTTTGGAATAACTGTCACAACTTTGCTAACAGAATGTCTGAGGTTTTGTGCAGAAGAGGTTACCAGTGTCCGTCATGGTGCAACTAAATGCAAGCTTGAAATTAGATCGCCTGATTAGAAAATCTGTAAAAAAAAGAACTGTTCTTTACTGATTCAAAACATTGATTTATTAGTATGGAGGCATATTTAAAGGTAGTAACTAGGCTACATTGTAACTATTTTAGTGAGTCCCAGTTGGATCTATAGTAGTGTCCTGAAGGGGATTATTTAATTCAAGAGAGAGTTTTTTTCCTTACCTTGGTTTTAGTAAACAAAAAACCTAACATTTGAAAGCTCTCGCGTTTTAATTTATTTTTGCATGCGATATAAATGATAATGAAGCTTCTGTTGAGATTTATCAATTAACTAAAAATTAAACAAAAGTTAAAAGTATCGATTTAAAACAAAGACATTCATAATTAATTATTTAGGTTCAAAGTTTAATTTTTCAACTTTTAATGGAAAGGTATTTGCCTCACTTGTCTTTATGGTAGATTCGGCCTTGTACAATCTTTTACATGTATGCCATTCAAATAAAATTTGTCAATATAATATAATAAAGATATTACGTCAGGATAACTATTTTGCCTTGCCAAGGAAATCTACATGTATTGCATTTTGTTTTGTTTTCTTTCTCGACATGACGAGATATTTGTCCTCTAAATTTGAGAGGGGGATATAGTGATGCAATAGTGTATTTTAATCAATAAATAAATAGATGATATCCAATGTTTTGTAGTTGAATGTGGAATTTATTTCATGAGTGGGACAGGATTTAAAAAAAAAATTTTCTTGAGAGCTAAATACAAGTGAATACCTGTCTTACGAGTGAAACAAAATGTCAGATGAAATCTTGGCTTATTAAGGGCGCGGATGTTTGTCTCCAGTGAATAAAAAACAAAATAAGATCAGTAGACCTTATTAATCAAACTTTTCTCCAAAAAATCACAAATAATATATATGCATATGACTCAGTAACCTCAGGCTCAGTTATCTGGATTCAAAACTTCTTCTTATCGTAATTTTTGTTTCGATGCCGTTGTAACATCATCGTTCAAAGTATTGAAACCCTCTAAGTAGAGTTAATAGACTTTTGCAAGGAGTGCTGACTTTTACAGTTGAAGGCTTACTTTTACACCAAGACAATGTTCGTATGCTCTTTTACGATATAAATCTTCAAGTCAAAATTTTTTTCAACGAAAATAACGGGTTATTTAAAGCACATATAAGTTATCCTTGAAAAAATCGACAACCAGTCTACCCTCAACTCCCGGCCTTCATATGTTAACACCCCTAACACCATACTTTGACCACTAGAAAGGTTTTCTCATCCATAACTTCCATACATGATATAGAATTGAATGTCAAAGTGTCAACTGTAAAAGTCAGTGCTTCTCGCAAAAGTTCATTAATAACACTATGATGCAAAATGAGAATGCTTTTATACTTATTTTAACTTCAGAATATATAAATTTATGTTTTTTTTCAGTTCTTAAAATTAATTTTAAGAGCCGAAATCTTCTAGAAATATATAAACTATTACAGAAATTTCGATTTATCTGAACGCAAAACACCTTAGCATGAAGAGTTACCGTAACCGTTTTTTCCGGATGACTTTTATCAAAAAGTAAATTTCCTTTCGCATAATATCAAAATAATGTAAAGTAAAGACAACAGGCTTAAGAATTACAATTATTTTGTAATTTTTCTGAGGCTTTTTATTACAGCCAGTGAAAATTTAATCCCTTCATTATGTAACATTCATGCTATAAATCTTGATAAGTCACAACAGAAACAGGAATAAAACAATCAATGGTCTGGATCCCTCCCAACCCGCCCCCTAAAGAATTTCCATTCAGTTTGTAAAATTTATTCTGTGCATGATTTTAAATAATATAATATAATAATTTTATGGCAATAATAACAATAATACATGTAATTATATCACAATCTATACCAACTGTGGGTGTAACCGGCTGATGCTTGCTTCTCCATACACCTCTGATAGACAGACCTCTTTTTAGATGCATGTGTTTGCTCTTCTCCCGATTTGAATTGTTGAAAGGACTTTTGAGCTTGGATACTATTTGTTATCTCTATGAAGTATTACATGTATATGTACCAGTTTGAAATTACATGCCTCATGTCAATTATTCAAAAATGTGATATTGAACAGCTATTTGAATAAATGAATTCATATCACCTTTTAAATATGGAATTTTTGTAGAAAACGATCAGTATTCAAGATCAAAATTCCATTAAAACACCACTAATTATAAACAGGGCGAACACGGACCTCTAAAAATAAGGCGGGATCAAATGTTATAGAGGAGTAAGCATGCCCTAGCTGCCGATCGGTGACATCCGCCGTATGTTCCTTGTCCGAACAATAGAAAAAAATACGAATTTATTTAGTGTGTAAAAGAAAGCCTAACTATTAGTATGAAAACACCAATTAGAATTTGACCTAAAAAATAGATTATACCCCTCCATGGCACCTGGTCCCATCTCTGATGTTTTGGAGGGACGTGTTTGCTCTACTCCTGTTTTGAATTGTTTTATGGACTTTTGATCTCGCTTACATACCGTATAAGTAGAATTTTTATCGAGGATTTAATTTTGGCATTATTAGCGAGGGTACCGAGCTCGCTAAAATTGAATATCGCTAAAAATTAATTGCATTTTTATTTGTTATAACTTCTTTAACGTGCATTTTTAAATCGCTTAAATAACGTCTCGCTAAAAATAAATTACCAGTTTTTTTTTTAGAACAAATCGTTAGATTTGCTTCTCGCAAAAATTTCCACTTATACGGTATTTTATCTCCATATGTTCAATTGCAAATAGTGACAAGGTGTTCGTTAAAAACTTACCTCGTTTTGGAAATTGTTTATACGTATTACATGTTTTTGCGTATCGAATCAACTGATGAGAGAGATAAACCTATTACATTTTTGATAAAGATATATTGCTGCATAATTGATGATATTAACAATTGAAAAGTTGAAACTATCATGTTTATCATAAACCTTTGTTTTTAGATTAACGTTAACGACTTTAAGGTTTCATCAAAGATCAACATGTCCAAAAAATTATTTTTACAATAGCTCAAAAACAATATGAAGTATAAAGTTAAAACTATTACAGTTTATAAATGCATCATTGTTTAACAGATAGAAAGTACCATTTGAAAAAATATTTTTACCGACAAAATATACATTGACAAATTTACATATCTTAAGAAAATGCACCTGCATAATTCTGTACTTTAAGAGAAAACCATTATTGTAGAAATAATATATGTTTATCAATAAGGGACAAGTTAGACGTGAATGGTCTTTGAATGGCTCTTATTTAAAGCATTGCGTGTATAAAGACAAGACCCCTATAAAATCCGTCATTTGCACTTCCGGTTTCAAATCTTAACATTTGGACAAAATAAGCAGGGAAAACAACTTTCCGGAGGCAATCGAAATCCAACTTGCCCATCATTGATAAACATATAATTTATAATTATATACTCATCATGACATAATTGAACAATGTCTTGAAATTAGCCACCAGATATGTAGGTGGGGGCATCCAAGGCGGATCCAGAAATTGAAGTTAGGGAGCGCATGATTTACGCAGGGGTCTGGGGATTCTAGAGGTTTTGTAGGGTAAAAAGAGATCTACCGAGTAGACATTTTAAACATTTTCTCGACAAAACTGTTTTATGCTAACTTTGACAATTTTAGGGGGCCACGCCGGGTGCGCCCCCCCCCCCCTTTTAAATCCGCCACTGGCATCATTTATTGTTGGCTTTATTATTGTATTGTTTATTATTTTCTGGTGAATAATTACACAAATCAACAGATGGAATTTGCAACCTGGCATGGCAGGGACACTGTGTATGCAATAGTCATCATGGTTATTCCAATTAGCTAATTATCCAATCAGCTCGAGTTATAAGTACACCTATACTGAAATCTTATCTTGGTCAGAGGAATCTCAATGATTCACTTCTTTGTTTTAACAGCTGCTGGACGCACTTGATTTTTTAAAGAATCCAATTTACCCACTCTCCATCACCCTAAAATTAATTTTTGTAAAATCAGATGTCTTATATCACAAAAGACTGTACTTTTTTGCTTTTGTCTTGTACATTTATTATTGTTACATGGATATCTATATGTTTTTCCCTTTACAACTCATGCACATACAATATTCTAGTAAAACCTGTGTTTCAAATTGTAATTTTATCATTCAACTTCAAATTCATTTATCAAAACAAAATTTTTTCAAATTATAATTGTATAACATTATTTTTACTCATGTTAGTACATGTATTTCTATTGTTGGATGGGGCGGTTTTTTTAACCCCACTTTTGCAAAATTATTGTTATCTATTCAGTCATTTTTGGTTTATCAATGTTTGACATTAATTTCATCATCTGATCAAATATATTTATGATTGAATAAATGATATTTCTCACAAAAATAAGTTGTTCTGTCTTTCATTGCAAATGAACTCATCAGACTCACTGGAGAACATAACGGTTGTTTTATGTTGACAAATAGAAGGTATGGAAACAAAATATGGAATGAAATTTAAATTAGTTATTTAGTTATGAAAAAGTTTGGGAGACAAAAATATTTTTTCTGCAATGATGGCTTTCACTAAAAGCGCTTAACTAATTAGGTGTACATGTATTTATTAAAAATATAGGCATTTTTTTAAAAAGATTTTTTTCTCGATAAATATTTTCATTCAGTATTTGTTATCAAATGGTACTTTCTATCTGTTAATTAATGATATATATTTACAAGCTGTAAATGTTTCAACTTTGGAGCTATTCAAAAAATATTTTGATCTTTGATGAAACCTTAACTATAGTAAAATATGAAACAGATACATCAGACTCTGTGATATTCTTTTATTTCAAGTTCACTGAGATGCAATGTGTCGACATACATGTAAGTGTAAAAGATACTTTGTAAAAAAAATTCTTTGAATAACCACATTTATTATCCCATTTAACATTAAAATACTCGTAATGTAAAAACAATTTAACTACAGAAAAGTGAGGTTATTTAAGTTCGAAATTCGGAATTTTTATATTGAACGAAAATAAGATATATACTTGTATATACTTTATATTTACACTTAATCTCGTATTATCAATATTATTTATGTAAACCCACTGACAATAGTTTAACTCTGTTTGATATGAAGAAACAAAATTAAGATTAAGTGAATTGAAAAATGCCATTTATTTACATTATAAATGACTGTATGAAAAAACACAAAATATCATGCATATAAACATATAATGCAGAATCAGAAAAATTGAACAATTGAAAATATAATCAATTTTGTTTCAATAGATATCAAAGGTGGGGTATAAAAATTCGCCACATTATTGTGTTTACATAAACGCAATAAACCCCATCCTTAAACTATTGTCTTCTAATGAATTGTTAATATTAATGCACAAACATAAAAACCACACAGTTTCTTCAAAGATGGTCAAGATACTCCTTTATAAGTGATAGAAGGATCTAGTTCAAGCTCCATTAACCAGCAGTGTCCATAATACGTTATAATTAAGTTCACGATCCTCTGTCATATTTCATCAAAGTTTCTAACATCACTATTACAGCCAACCGGAATAAAAAAACATATTATACATTATATAAACACAACCAGGCGAATAAGTCAGAGGCCCATGTCCCCGTGACTTAATGTCGAAGAAAAATGAACGCAGTTGTACCTCCATTAGGTTAAGTCAGAGGCCCTTGTCCCCATGACTTACGTGTAAGTTCGAAAAATCAAAACAGTCCATCCTTTATTTGTAAGGTTAAGTCAGAGGCCCCTGTCCCCATGACTCAAGTTTGAAAATCAAAACATTCCATGCTATATTTATAAGGTTAAGTCAGAGGCCCATGTCCCCATGACCTAGGTTTAAAATTCAAAACAGTCCATGCTATAAAGGGAAATTAAATATAAATCTGGAAACATATTCGCTATGTCCAAAAACCAGCTGATCGTAGTATGTGTTGATATTTAGTGCATAATCAGAGGCCCCTGTCCCCATGATTATACTTACTGCAGAAAATATTTAGATTTTCAAAACAGGTATGCGTATGTATTTCTTGTATGCGTCGGAATGCCATCGTCCCATCTGTTTAATCTTTTCATCTGAAATACCCATTTCGGCCGCTGACGTTGCCGCACCAATTCGAAAACTATGAGTTTTATAGAGTTTAGAATCGAGACCCGACCACTTTAAAGACATTTGTAGAAAGTTTGTAAATTGTTGCCTTTGGATTCCATGACCATCAGGGTAAGAAAAAAGGGGACCCATGACTTGACCCCTTAGTGTAATAAATGACAATAGTGCTTGCACTGGACAGAGCCCTTCATCGGAATTACTAGCCTGTAGAAACAAGGTGGGAATATGTCGGCCAGAACTGTGCTTGAAAGAATCAGGTCTTATTTCTAGGCCTTCTAGTGTGTTTGATTCGTCTCGAACAAGCTTAACATTTTCCAGTAGCAAAACATTACCTCTGTGATGTCGAGATGTGATAGTTATTTCCCCCACTCTTAAGAAGGCATGGAAGGCCAACAAATACATTGATTTTAGCATGCTGCGCTGGTAAAATGAGATACCTAAATGATCAAGCGAGTCAACTAAATTTCTTAGAATAGACGGTGTTATAGGCAGCCTCGTATCCCCGGTACCTGGTTTTAACTTTTCATACCCTTGTAGCATTTTGCGAATTACAAAAAGCTGTGTTACGTCTTGATAGCCCTTTAATTTAAATATATATCCTAGAGCTGATAGATAACTTTTCAAGGTCGACGTCGCCATGTTGGATTGAAAACAAAAGGCTACAAAAAGTGCGACATGTTGAGATGATGGTGGTAAGATGGGGACGTTTGGATATTGGTTGAACATGAAGGACTTATAACATGTAAAAGCTCTATCGTATGATGACCTAGAAGCTTTAGAAAGTGAACTCTGCAAAATGAAGTCTGCTAGGTTCTTTAAAGGTTGAGCATTGTTGGAGATATTGGTGTCGGCATTGGATTCATAGATGGGAACCCCTCCTTGAATTCTTGTACCTGTAAGCGAGAAAGTTTATCTGCAGCAACGTTAAGTACACCAGGGACATGACTTGCCTTAAATAAAATGTTAAACTGCATTGTCTTGACGACAAAACGCCGCATTAATTTCATAATAGTTGGATCAGTAGAAGTTTGTTTGTTAATAATGTACACTACAGCTATGTTATCAGAATAAAAATTAACACAGGAATTTTGCAGGACGGGGCCCCACAAATCTAAGGCCAGTACAATAGGCAATAGCTCCCTGACTGTAATGTGTAGCTGGCGCCACTTTTCAGGCCATTTCCCACAAAACCAGTTCGTTTGAAAAGTACCCCCAAAACCAAGGTCACTTGCATCTGTATAGAGGGATAATATTCCAGAAGTAATCCATTTATCTTCTAAAATTAAGGATCTGCCATTAAAATGGTTAATGAAAATTGACCAGGCCTCAAGGTCAGCCCTAGCTTCCTTATTCAAGTACTTCTTAAAGTGCGGTAATCTTAAACCTTTGGTGAGATCTATCAGTCGTCTGAGAAATGTGCGGCCAGGTAATACAACAGAACATGCAAAGTTTAACAAGCCAATAAGAGACTGTAAGTCGCGTAGTGAAGCTTTTTTCTTCCTTTTGAAACTATTTAGTGTTTCTTGCAATTTGAGAAGCTTGTCATCTGGCAATCTTAATTCCATTTTTTCTGAATCAAATTCTAAACCTAAAAATGTAATTGTTGTTGTGGGATATACTGTTTTCTCAGATTTAATGGGAACTCCTATATCTTTGCACAGGTTCAAAAAGTTTTCCAGCGAATTTAAACACTGATTTGTGTTGGCTGGACCAATGAAAAGAAAATCATCTAAAACATGTACACAGGAAGCATTGTAATGATAGTCCATAACCCAGTGAAGTGATGAGCTAAATTTCTCAAAGAGATTACAGGAATAACTAAGACCCATGGGTAAAGTTTTATCAAAAAAATAATAACTTCCTATCGTGAAGCCTAGTAATTCGTGATCTGAAGGATGAACAGGAATGATTTTAAATGCATTCTCAATATCAGTCTTCGAAAATAAAGCCCCCTTGCCATACTTTTTAAGAATTTTAACCGCGTCGTCAATTGTCTGATACTTGATGGAACAGAATTCTTGAGATATTCCGTCATTAATTGACTGACCTTCTGGGTATGACAAATGATGGATAACCCGGAATTCGCCAGGTTGCTTTTTGGGCACTAAGCCTAAGGGCGAACTTTGAAAGTTAGTAAATGGTGGTTCTTGAAACGGACCAGCAGCTCGACCAGAGGCTAATTCTTTGTTTATTTTTTCTTGAAGAATGTCTAAATGTTGCTTAGCGGATTTTAAATTGTCGCTAAGTCTGCGATGTCTTTTACCCTGAAAAGGTATTTTAAATCCTTCTCTAAAACCTAAGACCAGAAACTCCCTATCAGGTATATCGTAATTTAATAGCCATACATGTAACCTATCAGGGTTAACTGGGGTAACAATTTCAAAATTTTTATTTTGTTGATTTGGATGTGGACTTTGTAAATTCTGTCGGACCATGATTACTGCTAACTCTTTGTCTTCCTTTAGCATTTGCGCTTGATTTGAGGGACGTGGGACAGACCTTTCTACTGTGCTCTCCCTCGCAGAGCTGACAAGAATGGGAAAATTTACATTCCTTTCTGTTGCAAATTCCCTGCTCGGAGTTGTTAAAGTTGAAACAGAATGACTTTGTGTAACCCCCTTTTCCTTTGATATTTGTGAAGGGACGAAAAGTAGTTTTCTGATATGTTGATTTAAACTTTGCTTGTAAACCGGCAGCTAAGGCCTCCTGATACAATTCAATGTTAACGCGATCCCATTGAAGCTCCCCAGGAGAAATTTCTCTCCATTGTCTAAAAGTTTTATCGTAATTGATTGCTGCCGAAGCAGTTGACTGATCAGCCAGCTTTTGGACAATATTGGCATATTTCATTAATTTTGATACCTCGTTTACATGTTTTTCACAAAAAATGCTGACGAAAATATGAAAGGCTGCCAACCACTGTTGGACGGATTCAATTTTGCATGGATTGTTTTCCTTAACAAAAGTCAAACCTTCATCTTTTTCTTCTACAGAGAATTTTACGTTTTTTTTACTTGGCTTGAGTAATGACCCAAACTCTACAAATTCATTTGCCCAAATTTTTGCTTTTGTTTTTGCGTCAATCCCGAGTGATAAGGGTTTAGAAATACTGTCTGATGTATGTATTAGCGAAAAACTGTTACCATCGCTAGCCTGGGAAAGCGGCTCCGTGGACGTGCTTGGTAATTCCTGAGGCACCTCTGGAGCTTTATCTGTGTGCTCCTCGCTCTTATCATTCATTGCCGAAAGGACCGCTTGAGTGATTTTTGGCAGGGCTAATTGTATAGCGTTGTTCACCTGCTCGGCAATGTCAACAGAGGCTGATGTTGTCTGCTTTCGACGTTTTGCCGGGCCTGAAGTCTCAGAGGATGGTGTGTTCCCGGTTGTAGTGCTCTTTGGTCTTTTCTTTTTGGGTGGCATATTTTGGCCTACAAAACGAGACACCTGTCTTAAGAATGAAGACACTCATAGTTCAATACCTTATCTGCCTATATACATGTTGAATTGACTTTGCATATTAACATGAAAAAATTTTAAGTATAAAAATGCCCTTGATCGCCAAATTAAGCTTCTAATGGAAATAATTTTTCCAAGCCTTATGGTGCCATAGACAACCAAGGACACCCAAATACTTAAGAGTGCAAAAGTTTCGATAGCAGTCAATTCACTGAGGCCAACCATAAGCTATAATGACAGATCACAAGGAAAATAATCAAGAAATAGCCAAAGCGCCAGATCATTTACACTTGAGCATAATTCTCAGGTGTACCATACATCAGCGTGTAGCGACACTTCACACATATAAGCTGCTAGCCATAACATAAAAGCAACTGCTCAGCTGTACATATTACAGCTCATAGCGACATATCGCAAACATCAAGATGCCATGTGCATCAAAATGAGCAGAAGCCGTTTCTACTGTGACATATCACAGTGCATATATAGTGACAGATCACTAAAACGATGCCATGTGCATCAAATGACTAGCAGCTATCGTAAAATGTTCTACACTCTATACACCATAATATTTTTTGGTATGACATCGATATTCAAAATTCAAGTACATGTATCTTGAATGCATAATTACTACAAAAATTAAAATAAAACTTATCTCATAACATGAATATGGTGAAGGTAACATGCCATCACTTTTGGATAGCCTTCAAGGAGTGCAATATTGCCCCACGTAGATTCCTATAGTATATCATCATCCCATGTTCTTCGTTAAAGTGAACGCCATCACAAAATATCGGAAATTTAGAGTGTTTAATATTTTTAAGCTTCCAATATTGCACACTCGTTTTCTGTACCAGCAGACATTTCAATTCTCTGTTGAATTTGATCACAAGTTCATTATACGATGTTGTGTCTAAAAGTCGAGTCCTAAAACGAGGCATTAGCTGACAAATTTTCACATGTGCAATATTGTAGCGTGATGCGAAAGTTTCTGCGATGCATAAAAGGCGCAGGCTTAATTCCCTCACAAACGATTCATCTGCTGTTACATTGTCAACATCATTTCCTCCTATATGTAAAATGAGTACACCTGGACGTAGATCAGCGATTTTCCTTTCTAACATATTTATATGAGCGGAACATGATAATTTCCCACCACTTATTCCAAAATAATTAATCGCCGTTGCGGATAAATTGAAGTTAGCATATTCACAATGTTCTCGGATATACGATTGTAATCTATTTACATGAGAAGATCCCGCAATCAGAATAGATACCATTGTTTTGAAATATATGCTTTCACCAAAAAAGCTAGTTCTGTTCCACAATAAAAAATTCAAGAACATAGGGATCCGACATGCCGAGGAAAATAAACATCAAAAATTAAAATCCATACCTTTCTATCCCAATTGAATAGATATGAAGAGATCAACAATTAAAATTACAGCAGAATTTTTTGTTTGCGCGTTCACTGACAAGGCTCTGTGAGGGAATGGTGAAAGGCGTGAGAACCCGCGCGCATATCTTAGCATCCGACGGCCGAGAATATAAATCATACCAATTTACAGAAAGATCTTCGAGAATTGCTTTAATCTATAGGATAAGAAATTTTGGGATTAAGAAACTTAATTGCTAGCATGGGTCTGCCGTGTCAGATGTTTTACATAAATTAATTTAAGGATGTAAATTAAATATTTTTCTTTTTAGCTCAGATACACTATATATAGCTTTCAACCAAATAATTTTACCTTGTCATATGTTCTACACTATGGCAATCTGACAATTTCAACAATAACAAGATATACTTGGTGTATAATGTTGAAGCTAAACAACCGTTTTTGGAAATCCCCAATCTCCTTGGACAAGAATTGGCATTTCCTTTTTTTGCCCCAAATCCACCAACCATTGCAATGGACAGAGAGGAGACACATACATATGAAGATCACCAGACCTACGAATTCTACGGTTCGGCGGAGAAGTTTTTATTTACTTTTTAAATTGGTTTGATTGGAAATGTCCAGTTTGGACAAGAGTCTTAAGTATGATAAGTATTACGAATATGAAATATTATATAAATATTGCATGTAGTTGAGTGTAACATTGAAAAGTTTCACCCCAAAAAACCCATTGTCAACCGAGGCGCAGCCGAGGTGACAATGGTTTTCGAGGGGTGAAAATTTTCAATGTTACACTCAACTACATACAATATTTATTATATAATACTGAATGTTTTATACAAATACATATAACAGTGAACCGTGCGCAAATGAATTCTGAATTTATATTCAGATATAAATTACCGGGTATATAGTCTGTATTCTGTAGTTATATATATTTATATTCTGAATTCATAATTCACTTTTTGGGGGGAATATCACCCATCGTTACATGTAAGCAATGTTGACTGTTGCTACGCTGGAGGGCTTGGCTTCATTATTCAGCGGGTAATTTAATGGTTTTTATCAAATTTTTCTCGACCAATCAGATTCAACTAATTTACATGAAAGTATAATATATGTAAATAACGAACAGTTATCAGCCAGGTAGCATCGTTTTTTGAAAGTGGGAGGGGGCCAGCCAGAGAAAATTCTTTTTACTTACTTGAAAAAGTTGACAAGCAAAAAAAAAAAACAAACAAAACAAAACAAAAACTCCATGTAAATAGTTGAAAATCCTATTTCGTGGGGGTGGGGTGTTAAAGGCCAACTTTTTTCAATGCCAACTACTTTCAGTACCAATTTTTTTAGACGGGGTCCGGAGGCTTCAAAACGGAAGCCGTGGTGATAAGACATGACTTAAATCTACGCTATATGAAATAGTGCAGAAATTGTTTTGATTGAAATACAAACATTTTGTATCAAACTGAAGAAAAGAATTTTTTTTACTCAAATCAATGAAGCATTTTGATAATTTAAAACTGAAAATATTAATTGTAAATCAAACTAGTAAACAAAGTACTCTACTGCGTAGTTTTACGACTGCGTGCGCATCATCCATCGTTTACTTCTGTAAAAATATTAATTTGGACACAGTGAAATTCGGACAATACAAAAAGGTTTATATATTTACTTAGAAATGAAAAACGTGAAGATATTTATCAAGTTTTATTTTAGTGTGTTAACTAAAAAAAAATTAAGTTATTATCAAAACTATCAAAAAAAAAATCACATTTCTGGAAATATAGGAGGAAGATTATTTTGACCCCGTCTTTCAGTACTGTCTCAGTACTTTGATTTTATACTACATTCTTCTTATATCACTAATGGCCAACCAGCCTTTCAATGAACATTTCCTATAGCATAAGTAATGTTGGGAGAAAAAGTTGGGGCCTCCCCCCCCTGTTGCTACGTGCCTGGTAATCAAGATCAAAAGTACATTAAAACAATACAAATCATAAGCAGGGCACGGACCTCTAAAACATCAAAGGTGGGATCAGGTTTCATGAATGAATGAGCATGCCCTGCCGATCGGTGACATCCGCCGTGTATTGACCAACGAACTTAGGAAAATAAAATAGGCATGTTTATGGCACGCCAAATTCACAAAAATGAGCAAAACATAGTTTCACAGTCGATAAACTAGGTTTATCGGTTGTAAACTATAGTTTACGGACTGTAAACTATAGTGAACAACGTTAATCTATATTTTACATCTGTAAACTTCATGTATAGTTAACGCGATAATCTAAGTTAAACAACCGTAAACTATACTTAACACCGAAAACAATCATTTGCGATCGCAAAACATAGATTATCTGATGAATACAGTTTCACAATTTGTAAACTATGGTTTACAACTCTTAACTTTAGTTACCGATTGTAAATTATAGTTTACAGACGTGAATCTATGTTTATCAACTAAATCTATTGTTAACGTTTTATTACAGACAGATAAACTTAGATTAGCATTCGTAAACTATAATTAACAAACGTTAAATATAGTTTTACAGATGAAAACTATACTTAACAAATTGTTAACTGTCGATAAACCTAGTTTATCAATTGTGAAACTAGGTTTAGCTCATTTTTGTGAATTTGGCATACATGTTCATATTCTTTTCATTAACTTGTTCGATAAAATATATCCCTCTTTTTAGAAATTATTCATACGTAGAACATGCTATTCTATATCACATCATCTGAGATATGTAAACCCTGTACGTAGTTGATAAAGGTATATTGCTATATAACTGAGGATGTAAAAAGTTTACGTCATTACGTTTATCATATAGCTTTGAATTTAGATATACATTAACGTCTTTTACTAGAAAAATACACAAATACCAAACAGATGTGTCAAAATAAAAAAGATAATTGAAAGTAAATCTAGTTTTCTAACATCGGGCAAATTATGAAGAATAATAAATGCAATAGTTCAGCAAAATATTTCGGAAAATTATATTATTTCAATAGAACGCTATTTTCTCTCTGAATAATGTGGGTTCACTTATTGTGTCGCCTGCGGAGCACAGTGGCACTAAGGGATCACTTTACCTGGTGTCTGTCCGTCTGTCCGTCACACCTTGTATCTCAAGATCTGTAAGAAATATGGACTTGATATTTTGCACAGTTATTGCTTGGCACTATGGCATTTGTAAATTGTCATGGTTACCTGCCTCGTGACCCTTGACCTTGTCCTTTGACTAACCTTACTAAAAAGTTAAAAGTGCAAATATACAGCATATTTTGACATTTAAGGGGGTAATTTTATGCTTTTTAGCATGTGCACTGTTTTTCGTATAACTTTATGAAAAATACCAGGGATACAATTCACTTGACCTATGACCTACTGTATATGGGTGTAATACAGATACTTGTATATACTATCAGTCATGAACTGAAAGTGCTTTTACTTATGAAATACAACATTAATCCAATGAAACTGCACAAAACTATATATTGGGAAATACCTGTGACAAATTATAGGCGATATTGTTCTAAGAAAATTAAGATCATCCTGATTTCCCATTTTTAAAACTTTTTTCAAAGTGTTATTTATACTAGTTCGCGTAAAGGCAATCGAATTGTAATTCAAAAGTGTTCTCAAAAAGAGATTTAATTAATAAAAAATTATAAAAAAAAATTTAAAAAGATGTTTTCAGCACATCCTTTTTTAATGGCTCTTACATTTTACAAACTTCGATAAAATCCATACATGTAACATTGCAGATTGAATATATAGCCAATATCTCTATTACACTTAAAATTATCTGAAATAATATACAAGCCTAATAAATATGTTTTTGGCTTAATCAAATATAAGAATTCTTAAAATCAGTTTTTCAGATTTTCTAGTTATTCTTGCCATTTATCGTAATTTTTTTTTTGTAATACAATATAGAATTTTCAAAATCAATATAATATAGTTTTTCCTTTAGCATCTCTTTTAAAACCATAAAATTCAAGTTTCATTCACAACTCTCTTTTGCATTTCTAAAAGTATAAACTGGGTATTTGTCCTAACAATAAACAGAAATTCAGAGGCTTGATATAAGTACTTACACAAATTCTAAATATTGCATTTTTTTTATGAAATATATCTTGGATAAAAACGTAAATTCAAACTATTCCCCCAGTTCAATAAGGCATTCCAGAATGCTTTATTGGCATTCGAATAGGCATGTGGTCTCAGAAAGAAATACTTATTCAATAAAGCTGAACTATTTCTTTATGACTTTAAAAGTATTTGTTTTCCATAATAATGTCACTCGCAAACAGTATCTTTAAGTATGCATTTTTATTACCACAGTTTCTGAGAACACTTGTGAATAACATTTCGATTGCCTTTACGCAAATTGGTATATATGACACTTAGGTTAATTTGTTTCAATTTGATAAATCAGGAAGACTTTTTTTTCGTAGAACAATATTGCATATAAATAGTCACAGGTCACGGGTATTTTTTAATATAGTTTTCTGCAGTCTCATTGGGTGTATTGTATATCAGAAGAAAAAAGGAATTCCATGTTTATGACTGATAGTATATATATAAGATCATTTAGAGCTTTCAATTTAACATTCTTGAGAATTCAGCAAACGCTTCAGATCATTCACAGAGACTTGGTTAGGTGATCTTCAGACAAACAAAATGAGATTAGTTTTGGTAAGTTATTTTCCTGCAGGTAAAAGATGTCATAATTTCGATGTTTAAAACATTAACAAATGCATTTTTTTTAGATTTGTCATCTTCTGTTTATATGTACGCTGTTCCTCTCTGTTGAAAGTTGGTGGTTTATGAAAAGCGGAAACGACAAAGGATGTCCAAAAAGAGGTGGGTAAACCGCCAGCTATGATTATTGCTTTACTATGAAAACAATTCATTATGTTCTGGTGTGTTTATAGCTATGTTCATAAAGTATGTATAATGGAGTACAGAGTACAGACACAAAAGGGTATCAATGATATGAATGCAAATATCTCTTTTGCAAATTGATAATAAAACAAAAATTCTGACTTGTGCATTGACTTTCTGTGTACATATATACATGAATTTATAAACAAAGTTTATTATCATAAAAAGATTTTATTTTTTATGAATCTCTAACAAGAAAATTCAAATTAACAATATGTATAGAACGCCAAATAAACATATATTCATATATTTGTACCTATCTTCAAATAATTAAACCTGTTTTAAAATAATTGAACCTACACGTATCTTCAAACGAATTAAAGATACGTACAATTGAATTAAAGATAGGTCTAAATTAATTAAAATAGGTGGAAATAATTAACCCATCTTTAAATAATTAGACCTAGGTTTAAAATTTAAAAACTAGTCTGTAAAAGACAAACAAAAAAACTGGTACGAAAAAATAATTAAAATTAAACGAATATTCGACTATCGTTCGATTAAAGCATCCGACTATTCGACTAAGCTGTCCGAGTAAATAAATTACACATATCCTTAACAGAATTATACATATTTCTAATTCAATTGAAGATAGGTTTCATTGAATCATACCCATTATCAATTCGTTTGAAGATAGATACAAGTGAATTAAAGATAGGTACAATTGACTTGAAGATAGCTAGGTGCAATAGAAACATATCCACAACACTGAGAAAATTACCTAGTTGATTTAACTAGTGTGCGTAGTAAAGCGTAGTAAAGCGTTCGTCGTGATTAGTTATCACTCTGTGTACTAGCTAAGGTAGTGAAAAGTTGAATGATGGTCGTAAAGATACTTAGATACCTACTGAAAGTTACTTATAAATTCTTAAATTTACTAACATTATCTAGTAAATCTACCCAATACCTAGTAAAACTACTTTTGAGGTAGTGATTGTATGGACAGTAAATTTACTAGTCTTCCCAGTGACTTTTTTCAGTGAAGAGAATTAAAGAAAGGTATAATTTAATAGTGACTTGGTTTAATTCTTTTTCTTTTATTGAAAATAATGAACATCCCCCTGACAGTGACTTGAATATGTAAGGAACTGTACAACGTATTTTATTGGGAGTATATATTTATTGTGAGTTGTTATTGTCAGTGTCTTTTAAAATAATTAAAGATTCAATTCAATTGCACCTATCTTTAAATCATTCATTACTAGACAGAAAGCCTATGAAATTGATGTAAAATAATTCTGCTGGTATACAAAAGGGTTTCAAAATTTTTCGTATTTTACATTAAACGACTGTTTCGTAGTTTGTTATTTTAAACCTTTATCTTTCCTAATAAAAACACCTATTTTTAAATCGTGACATTTGTACCTATCTTCAAATCAATTGTACCGATCTACGAATCAATATGGAATAGGTATAATTGATTTGGAATAAGCTACAATTAATTAAGGATGGGTACAATTGAATTAGAAGACAGATACGATTATTTCAAGATAGATGCAAATATTGAATATTTGTTAACTTGGGGTTCCATGAAAATGATTTTATTTTACTTTGTAATCCCTTTCCACGGCAGAGCTGCTGTTACCCAAAGTTTTAATACATTCAAAATTAATCAATCTTTCTTACGACAGTCTATCATAAAGGGTGTCGTTTAATAAGCTCGAATGTGACCCATCACATACCCACCCCCTAAAAAAGAAAAGAAAAATAAAACCCTACTTTATTTACTGATTAAGTATTTCGTTGTATTGGTGATATACAATTATATGTGTATTTATACATATAATTTATTATACAAACATTTCTTTTTCTTATTTAATTTTTATGATTACTTTATTAAAAAAATTGTATTAAATAAAAAAAAAAAAAGGTTTGAATTTTTACAGATAATGCAAGGCCGTATTACTTTGGTACAACAGACCTCGCATGCATGCGGAAAAGCGGGAAGAAAGGGAAACGCAGTGCGCCTATGAGAGGGACATGGGATGATAGCCATCGTTTTATCTACTACAGAGGCAAATATCTTGAATTTACAGGTGAGTTTTTTTTTCAAGAAAAATGTGTTAACAATTTTTCTTGGTAATTACATTAATATAATTTTAAAACCATATTAGTAATTTTATTATCATTATCATTATAATTATTCTTAATCAGGTAATTCATAACTTTTTTCTAAATGTAAAATACATATCATTCAGTTTTTATACAGAGTCATATCAATCTTAAACCTTCAATCAATTTTTCATTTTCTAAGTATCACGAATTTACTTTATGAATTTACCAGTATTTTTTTTCAAAGTTTACCCAAATATTTTTCCCATCACATATTTAAACACTTAACCTGTAGTCAATTTACAAGGCTATAAATCATCTGTAATTAATTTCCCTCTTCCTCCTTTTAATTTCCTGTACGCCATTCCCACCTCACTCAGAGCTCCTCGGATGGCTCGCACCTCGCACACTGACCTCGAGGGTCAAAAAGGTAGATGATAGAAAGGTATTCTACCATTTTGCTGATTCAATAATGTGATTTTATTTGAATTTCAGTGACTTTTGTGCGCGTCCAACATTTTTTCTGCTTTTGAGACCTACTAAAATAAGGTTGTAATCAAAACCCAATTTACGATAAAGAATTAGGAAAATTAAGTAACTTCTTGAAGAACCTTATGCAGAAGCCAAATATGAGATGTATTACATGGCAGTTTCCAGACCTGATGCATATTCCTCCACCAATCACATCAAATGTTTATATGGAGCGTAGCGGAGTTAGACGAGGGTTGCCGATCGTTTCCTGCTACAATATGGAATCCTCGGTTAACACCGCTACGCTCCATTCAAACTTCACATATGGTTGGTGGAGGATTACGCCAATCTCTCACCAGAGGGCGCGCTCCGCTTACACCTCTGTTGTCGTCTAAAAAGTAGTTCGGATTGCCAAATTAGTAAATATCAACAAAAAATGTATAAACATTGATTGTTTTGTATGTTTTGTCAATGATTTTACGCGTTTTAAGCTCTCTGGTAGTAAATATTTTCTTACTCTGTCTCCTTGGTTTCAAAATGAAAATGTGTGTAAAAATTCCAAACAAAATAGTGCCGTATATATTGAAACTATTTTAATATATATCCAAATTTTGAAAGAACGAAAGAAGTTCTACAGATTGATATTTCTAATTTCATTTTAAAAAATTACCAATTTGGTGGGAATCTATAATTTATTTTCGTTTTACAAGATTCTTGTAATTTAGACGATAACAGAGGTGTTGGAGCGGAGCGTAAACAACGCCCTCTGGTGAGAGGTTGGGATTACGCATCAGATCGATACATTTTTTAGCCAAAAACTACCTTGTATCACATTTCACATTTCGCTCTGCATAAAGTTCTTCCATAAGGTTTTTAGCTCACCTAAGCTGAAAGCTCAAGTGAGCTTTTCTGATCACATTTTGTCTGTAGTCCGTACGTCCGTCCGTTCGTCTGTAAACTTTTCACATTTTCGACTTCCACTCAAGAACCACTGGGCCAATTTTAAACAAATTTGCCACAAAACATTCTTGAGTGAAGGGGATTCAAGTTAATCAAATGAAGGGCCACGTCCCCTTTCAAGGGGAGATAATTTAGAAATAGTGAAAATTTAGTGGCATATTTCAAAAATCTTCTTATCAAGAACCACTGTGCCAGGAAAGTTAAAACTTTTGTGGGAACATCCTCAGGTAGTGTACATTCAAGTTTCTTCAAATCATGACCCCTGGAAGATGGGTGGGGCCACAATGGCCTATCAAAGTTTTACATAGAAATATTTAGAAAAATTCTTTAAAAATCTTCTTCTCAAGAACAGCAAAGCCATAATTGGTCTTATTTAAATGGAAGCATCCTCAGGTAGTGTAAATTCAATTTTGTTCAATTCATTGCCCCCGGGGTAGGACGGGCCTTCAATGGCTGATCAAGGAAAGCTCTTTAAAAATCTTTTTTCTCAAGAATAGCAAAGCCATGATTGGTCATATTTATATGGAAGTATTCTTAGGTAGTGTAGATTCAAGTTTGTTCAAATCAAGAGCTCTGGGGAAAGGTTTGGGGCCACAAATCCAAGTTTTTCATAGAAATATATAGAAAAATTCTATAAAAAAATCTTCTTCTCAAGAACAGCAAAGCCATAATTAGTCGTATTTATATGGAAGCATCCTCATCAGGTAGTGTAGTCGTCCTGTACAATAATGATTTCTTATATAATAATGTATATTAGGTCGTACAGAGATATTTCTTCTGAAACATTTTTAAAATTTATTTTGGGCTTAATGGTCAAAAGGGTTTAAATTACATACAAATTAATCATAATAGCATATTTTACCTGCAAAATAAAATTCTCAAAAATGCAGCTCATATTGCTATTTTGACTTCACGGGAAAACTTTATTTAACATACAGAATTACGCATATACGAACAATACTTACTGATTTATTATTCTTTCGTATTTTTCCTCATGAAATTTCTTTTGTAGCATTGGCGTTTCTAACAAATTACTGATGAAAATTTTAATTTTTTGTTGATACATACAATATTAAAACTCCTTTCTACAATGAATGACACAGTGAGCTTTTTATCAGTGAAAACATATAATCAAGGTACTGCTTTTAGACTTCAGCATATTTTATTCAAATGGCCATTCGTTTAGCAGGAAACTGGCTATGCATGTCTACATAAGTCATAATCTGATCAATGCATTATCAATTTTCCATTTAGGGTCCGGTTCGAGAAGTGGATATAGTCGTATAGATGAACATTGCAGAGGAAAAACCGAAAGATATCCAGCTGGATACAGCTACCTAAGTTTGGATTGTATCGAACGATGTGTTAGGAGTTATAAAGATAAGTACGGCGGATACGAAGTGGTTGCGAATAACTGTCACAACTTCGCTAACAGAATGTCTGAGGTTTTGTGCAGAAGAGGTTACCAGTGTCCGTCATGGTGCAAATAAATGCAAGCTTGAAATTAATTTACTAAAATTTAAACAAAATTTGAAAGTATTAATTTAAAACAAAGACATTCAGAATTAATTATTGGTACAAAGTTGATTTTTTTCAACTTTAAGAAAAACATTTGCCTCACTTGCCTCCATGGTAGTTACCGTCTAGTACAATTGCATTTACATGTATGCCATTCAAATAAAATTTGTCAACATATTAAAGATATTGCGTCAGGATAACTATTTCGCCTTTGCATGGAAGCTACATGTATTGCATTTTGTAGTGTTGGCTTTCTCGACATGACGAGATATTTGTCCCCTAAATTTGAGAGGGGAGATATAGTAATGCAATAGTGTAATTACACAATAAATAAAAAGATGATATCCAATGTTTTGTAGTTGAATATAAATAAATCCTGCCTTACGAGTGAAACAAAATTTCAGAGGAAATCTTGGCTTATATAAGGGCACGGATACTTGTTTGTAGTAAAGAACAAGATGTGTTTGTGAAACACTATGCGCCCGGTGGCAACAAATTTAAAAAAACATATTTTTATTGTAAATTCACAGTGAAGGTCACAAGGTCATTGATCTTGGTGTCATTTGAAAGATCTTGATTAGTGAAGTACGCATATTAAATATGAAGTCTCTATCTTTCATGGTTAAAAAGTTATGCTGAAAGTTCAGAAAAGCTATCGTTAGCATATAAGACACAGTCAAGGCCACAAGGTCATTGACCTTGGTGTCATGTGAAAGGGCTTCATTAGTGGAGTATGCATGCCAAATATTAAGTCTCTATCTTTCTTCCTTCAAAAGTTATGGCGAAGGTTAAAGTTTGCCGTCAAAAAAGCTATATTTAGCGTATAGGCCACAGTCAAGGTCACAAGGTCATTGACCATGGTGTCTTTAAATAGAGCTTAATAAGTGTTGTATGTATACCAAATATGAAGTCTCTATCATTTATGGTTCAAATGTTATGGCAAAGGTTAAAGTTTGCAAAAAATCCTTTATTTTTAGCATACAGGTCACAGTCAAGGTCACAACGTCATTGACCTTGGTGTCATTTGAAAGAGCTTTATTAGTGGAGTGAGCATACCAAATATAAAGTCTCTAGCGTTCATGGTTCAAAAGTTATGGCGAAGGTTAAAGTTTGCAGACAAACAGACAAACAGACAGACAGGACAAAAACAATATACGCCTTGGATCTTTCGATTCGGGCGCATTAAAATGTGCATATTTTTTTTAAAAATGCACCTGCGTTATTCTGGTACTTTAAGTGAAAACCATCACTGTAGAAATAATACCGGGTATATGTTATCAAAAATGGACAAGTGGACGTGAATGGTCTTTGAATGGCTCTTATATAAAGAATGGCATGTATAAAGACAAGACCTCTATAAAATCTGCCATTTGCAATGTACATGTTTTTTCGGTTTCAAATCTTAACATTTGGACAAAATAAGCAGGGAAAACAACTTTCCAGAGTCTATCGAAGTCCAACATGCTCTTCATTGATAAACATATAATATTTCTGCAATGATGGCTTTCACTAAAAGCACTTAACTACATGTAATTAGGTGTATTTATAAAAAAAAATATAGGCATTGTTTAAAAAGATTTTTTCTCGATAAATATTTTTATTCAGTATTTGTTAACTTTTCATTAGACTCTGTTATATTCTTTTATTTCAAGTTCACTGAGATGCATTGTGTCGACATATGAGTGGAAGTATATAACTTAATTTATATTCAAACCTTTCCACTTTTTTAGGGAATGAATTGAGTACTTTAAAATATTTATCAAGAAAAGAAATTAAGGCAAGATGTGTGTATCCATATCTTTTTTTTTTTTGGCTTAAAAATAAGGTGAAGGAATGTAGGACAGCGATTACTCCAGGTTTGGGGGATACTGTTTTCGGACTCGGAGAAATTAGGCAAAATGCACATGGGACAAGGTCTACTGCGCATACCATGGCAAAGATGCCACCACACCTTGTACAGGAGTACAATTAAGTCTCATCCTTGTAGCCATACAGTGTATATTTCATTGGCGGATCCAGAGGGGGGAGGGGTGCCGGTGGTAGGAACCCCCTTTTATTTTTGTACGTAGAGAGAAAAAATTTCTGTAATATAGAATAAGTCTTATATTTTGAAATTATGAAAAATCTTTGTCCGCTCTGCTCTGTAGATCTGTTGATTTTCGCGGTTATAAAATTACTTGTTAGTTTTGCATAAACGTCTTTTTTACCCTTTCCGCCGCCCATATCATTTAATGGCAGTAAATACTGATAAGCCCTCTTAGATTAATACACCCTCAACGTACCCCATTTAGCCTGCATTATTTTTACTTAACAGGTAAACCAAACAAATTATCCATTCCCTTGGCCGAAATTAAAAAAAAAATGTTAAAAGGCAATCTAGATCGTTGTTGTCTGTGTACGAGTTAAATTTCTTTGGCTTTAGACTTCATAACTCTGCATAAAGTTACTTTCAAAATCATCTTTTTTACATTTGTGTGTCTTTGGTGTACGATGTCAATATTTTACATTTATAACTGTGTTGTTCTATTTGTAATATCGCGCATATGACTCTTAAACAAACAATTACTTACAATTACTTACATGTACTTACCGTTATTGATTACAATTATTGGTTACCTGTCTAGCTTTTTTATAATGTGAACCAACAACTGGCTTACGTAATAATTTGCATAAACTCCGAAGTCATATCATAGCTTATCATAAAGGTAAGTACATGTGTTCGATCCACTTCTCTCTAGCTCCCTATACTGCAGATCTGTAGGATGAAAATATTGAGCTAGCTAACAGTATTAAGTTCAAAAGACCATAAAACAATACAAAACAGGAGCGGAGCAAAAAAGTACTTCAAAAACATCAGAGGTGGAATCAGGTGCCATAAAGGAGTAAGCATCCCCTGCCTACCGTTCACACCTGTCGTGTGCTTCTCGTCATGATCGGGAAATAAAGGTAAATTCTGTCGTAAATTCAGTGTGTAAATAATAGTAATTAGTATGGAAAACATCAGTCAGCATTTGACTCAATGATAAATTGTATTTGCTGACAAGGTCATTGTATCGACCATAAAACTTACGAAAAGATGAACTGGCATTAAACGAGGTCACTGATTTTTTTTTCATGAAATTGTTTGTCAATAATCTACTTCGTTTAAGAAATTGTATAAAATGTATATCGTTGCATAAGTAAGGGAAGTTGACGATTGAAAAAGTTAAAGTCATCACGTTTATCACAGGCCTTGTTGCTAGCTTGCCATAAATATATTTTTCGAGTAAAATGTCCATACATAAAACAGATATGTCAGACTCTGTGGTATCTTTTATTTCAGTCTTACAGGGAATTATCGTATCGACATAAGAATGGAAATAACCATTGTTAATTGACAATAAGTCGTCGATATATCTCAATGTCGAGTTGAAGGCCACAGCAAGTGTTTTCTTCATTTCACGCACAAGAGTCTGACACATCTGTTTCATACTTGGATATCTATACTTATAAATTAATAAATTTTGCAAATAAACTCCGAAACGGGTGCACAAGAGTTCTTACTTACCCCTCTAATACTACACATATACAAGATGATGTCCGTAAACTATATTTAGATTTCACTCGGATAGTAAGTATTGTACATAAAATTAAAAGTCTACTTCAATTTTCTGAAAACAGCCATGAAATAGCATCAACGTGAGTATTGTGGCGTTTCCGGTTGGCGGATCTAAGCTACTGCCAAATTTTAATGAAACTGACAACTAACAATCTATTATTTATTTCATAAAATGTCATCACTAAATTATTCAATCAAAACTTGATTTTATTGAGATAAAAGAAATAAGTTGTAGTAACCAATTAAAAAGCGAAAAGTGTAAATTATTTTCGTCAATCACCGATCTCAATATTGACGGAAGCTTCTAGAACATCACGTCCCTTTTGCTACATTGTTTTAATCAAGAAATAATTATAAATATTGTAATTAACGGGTTATTTGATTAAATACTTTTACAACAAATGATGTAATATAAATCATAATACAATAAAAACAATAGTTTTGTAAAAACGAGCAAAATATGCTTGGAATTTATCAGAAACATATTGTTGCCGGGAAAAACACTACTATTTATTGATACAAGGATTATATCAGTAGACAAATGGTACATGGCAATCAATTATAGGGACGTATAAGTATCCTACTTGAATTCATGGTAAGCCGACAGCAAGGAATCAAAAGTACGAGTGAATGCCAATTGAAAATATTTTAAATACAGGAAATACATATATCGAAGGACTGAAATAGATATGTAGACTTAGTGTGTATATATATGTTTTTCTTATGAGTTTATCGGTAAAAACTGTATTTTCCGTACTGAGAGCATCGTGGTAACGAACCCGACGTACAATTTGTAATCAACTTAATCGCGTTCAATAAGAGAGAAAACTTACGAATAAGGTATTGTTCAAATACAATTAATTACAGCTATAAAGTTTTGTGCTTTAATAAAGACATTTGAGCAGTTTTTTTTTCTCTCTCTAAAAAAAGTCTTTCTCCAATGCCAACTTCTTTCAGAATCAAATTTTTGGTATGCAACACTACATTTCCTTTATATGAATTTCCCACAGGCCTTTGGGTCGCTTAAAAAAATGTGTGTGTAAAAAATAATTTTTTTTTTTCAACATCTCAATTTTTTTAAGCGATCTATCGGCCTGTGGAATTTCCTGTAGTATTTTGTGGGTGGGAATGGTGACGTACATTTCTTTCATCAGGACTTTTGAACAAAGTATTTCTTCCCTCTATAAGTCTGTAGTCTGTCAGTAAAATCTACAACTTCCAACTACAATATATTTAATTTTCTGTTGTAAATGGTAAAGTTCTATGTATAAATTCAATTTCCCGCGCTTGCGCGGGTAATTATCTAGTTTTAATTGAAAAAGACGGTCATGGTAATCAAACAACCAAACTCTGTGATTAACGAGATGACTTTAACTTTTCTATCGTCAACTTCCCTTACTTATGCACCAATATTCCATCATCACATCACCTACATACGAAATTTATATATCTCAGTTGATTCGAAACGCGAGAACATGCTCTACGTATGAAAAATTTCTAAAACGAGGTAAATTATTGGAAAACAAGTTGATGAAACAAGAATATCAGCAGTCTTGTTTGAAGTCATCATTTTGTAAGTTCTATATGGTTGATACAATGACCTTGTCAGCAAATACAATTTATCATTGAGTCAATTGCTGACTGGCGTTTTTCATACTAATTGTTAGTCCATTATATACACTAAATTGACGACGGATTTTTCCGTTATTTGCCGATGATGACAAGGAGCACACAGCGGGTGTGACCGGTCAGCAGGGCATGCTCACTCCTCCATGGCTCCTGATACCACTTCTGATGTTTTGGAGATCCGTGTTTGCTTTTCTCCTATTTTGTATTGTTTAATGGACCTTGATATTGAATACTGTTCGTTATCTCCATATCCTTCATTTCAAGAGTATACATTATATAGAACGATCGCAGAGTTAAATCTCGAAAGTGATCATACAACTAGGAAATGTGGGCTGTTTTGTCCAATATTGCTGTGTTGAAGAAATCTATAGAAAAGACTGCTACAGGAATAAGTATTTCGTGTTACAGACGTAATGGTTATCCCCTCTTCTTAACAGTATGGCAGGGGTAACCCAGTTTCCTAAATAAGAATTGAAAGTGCCGCTGAGTGTATTTCGCTTTTCAGTAAATTAAAGCTGACATGAACTCTTAAAAAGGCATCAGTTTTCATCTTTGTACGACTTACTACATTCCTGTACACCCTTGTCCGACATATTTCTTCGATTCCGCCATATTTATTAATTTAATCGAAGATTTTTGGCCACCTGTACCTGCTATATATAGCCTTGTAGAATTGTTTCACGTGAGTGATTTTCTAGTCTGGCTGTCGACATGTACATATCTCCGATAGCATAGTTTTTAGAAGTCCATAAACTGACTAATACATGTTTGAAAGTAAAAATTCAACAAAAAATTGAACTATACCGAGAATTAAATTATATTTGAATGCATATGCTGCAATATAAAAAGTACACTAACACGGAATACATTTATGTACAGCAAAAATCCATGCAGGTCGAGAAAACGCGTCAAACGCAGCGATAAAACATTTACCTGGATACTGCTATCGTTACAGGGATGTGCACATGTCGAAAGAAATATCCTATTTTACTTGTTATATTTAGAGTACGAGTTTCCTACTGTATCAGAGATACAGGGCGGGGCTTGAGGCGAGAGCGATAGCTCGATCCGGGCCCAGCCCTGTATCTCTGATACAGTAGGAAACGAGTATTCTAAATGACTTGTGACATGACCTTTCTAATGACCTCACCAATTTACATTCATATTTGGGTACATATCCCCAACCAATCAGATGATTTTAGCAGAAGGTTGATTTAGCATCCCATTTTAAGCATTCGCAACTGATATGCCGAGAGAGGTGGACGTGCAGGTATTTATCATTTTAAAATAATTATTTAGGGGATGCATTATATAAATGGTTTTCCAAAAAAGAAAAAATAAATATAGATTTGATTGCGTAGGTTCTTTTCTCTATTCAGCTGTTGCCGACTTCTTTTTATTTTAAATTTAAGCTACGCTTAAATGCAAAACATTTTAATATAAAGGAATCATGTGGGAATGTTTTGGAAAACGTATTCTGAGAGAAATGTCCGACAATGTCCTACACCTGTGGTAATATTAAAAAAATTGAATTTCACTGAAGGCTTGCATTTAATAAAACACCTGCTTAAATCTTTTATTAAATACACATTTAATTTAATTATTTTAATGGTATTTTACCTTCATGTTTTTAATAAAATGTAGATTAACCAAAGGGTATCCCATCACTCACTGGTGCCCCCACTCAACCCTCCTGTGAGTTTTTTTTTTTCTTTTTCGCTTTCGTAAATGATTTTTGCTAAACATGTATACATACGCTTTTTTAATTTATCAACAAGAAACGATAGCACTACATAGTGTCTTGGTTGGCTATAACCCCCCCCCCCCC
>PRKT01000041.1:1457143-1487119 GCA_003671525.1 Saccostrea glomerata | reverse complement strand
TGCCCCCCCCCCTCGATGTTTTCCATTCTCCATACTTGTTGTGAAAGGAAATTCTCCAAACTCTTAACATTTTCCCAGATGTTTTTTTGTAAAACAACTAGGACAAGAACTAAACAACTTAAACTTGTATAGTATGCGCTAGTTAGTACGAGGGCTGTTCAATAAATAATGTCCTGAAGTGTATGACATACAATACAGATATCATATGACATTAAACTTGACTTTCTGTCATTATTGAATCTTTACTGAATTTATGACAGTTTATGTGAGCATTTTCATCACATAGTTTCATCTTGAGAAGCTGGGAAACAAGGGCTATTCGAGACACTGCATTATAAATGAATGGTAAAGAATCAGCAAACTAGAGTGAAAATAAAGGCTAAATTAAAGCTGCTGTAAAACTTGTTAAAAATCCCAAAGAAATATTCACTGAAATATGTGTCATTTACAGCAACCGATGCCTCTTTTATAGACAAATGAGCAGGTGAATTTCAATGATAAAAAATTATATAATGGGCATCAATAATGGGTACCCGCCTTGCCAACAAAAATTATAACAACATATGTACTGTTTGCCAAATTTCAACAAATAATATTTGATGATGTAGGATTGACTTTAAGACACATAGCAAATTTGATAGACATCATATCGGGAGTAATTTACACTGTTTTTAAGAAACGTTTGACAGTAAAAAAAGCTTGGTGCTCAAAGGTCACCCTATATTTTGAAAAATGAGTGAAAACGACAGCGTGTACGAAAGTCTTAACAATTATTTTAAAATATCAGTAATTGTAGTCATCCACGTTTGTTTTATATTCAAACAGATATTGGAACATGAATCTATTGCTTAAAATCATCAAAACAAAATTTACCATAAGAAAAACTTGATAAAAACGGCGAAGGTCGTAAAAAGCAAAGGTATGCAAGAGCACAAAGACAGATTTATATGCAATTTTCTTTAATATTAGTGGTATTGTTGTTCAAATTCGTATTTGGGGAGACAGTTTATTATCTTGGGGAGTCTAAAAAGCAAAAAAATCTAAAGGATTATTAGAGGAAGGACCCAGAATGAGGAATCCATTACATTGAACTTCTTCATGACAGCGTCCATGCCCTGGAGAATAAAGGGGTTTTCGGGACAAACAGAAAGTTAATTTTTTTTCACATTAACATTATTTGCAAGATCCTTGACCTTTTGACTTGTTTCTATTACTAAACTTGATGGAAACAACTTTTTAGAAGGAAAAAACAAGTCCAGGAAATCATTTGATCTGCCATTTTCCAGTATACTAAGGGTCATACACAAAAATAAGTTCTAAAAACAATCAGAAATTCCATAAAAAATGTTACGAATATATATTTGAATAAAAAGAGATTAATAAGTAAAATCATGAAGACTAAATCACTGAAAAGCGTCGTTTGCTTCTTTCTGAGCACCGAGGACATTATTTATTGAACAGCCCTCGTACAAACGACTTTCAAAAAAAAAGTCGTAGCCTTCAAAGAAAAAAAATCAAGAACTTTATCATGGCTTCAGTAAGTAAGCAATAGGTCTCTTTCAGATCAGAGAATACGAAACTTTAAACATACTGACATTTTATATAGTACACGTTCATCATGGACTTCAATACCACTGGTCCCCGTATATTTGGAATAAACATGAGGGATATTCCCTACATACTTGTTAATATTTCCTTTTATATTTCTATAGGCCTCATCAAATTTCTACTGTAAGTTGATGGATGTTAATCTTAATACATCATTCTATTCTTTGTTGCATTTTGCGATTTTCATGGATTTAAAAAGAACATTTAATATTTTTTCTTCAAAAGACGATGAAATCCTCTTGATTTTGTATTAAATATAGAAAATGGTATTAATTTGTTTCTGAAGTTTCATTTATATTGAGTAGGTACCAGGGACGTAGCAACCGGGGGGGGGGGGGGGGGGGGCAGGGGGGCTCCCCCCCACTTTTTTGCCAACAATACTTTTACTATTGAAAATGTTCATTGAAAGGCTGGTTGGCCCGCCCACTTTATACTAAAGTAAAGTAATATGAAGGAAATATAGTATTGTAAGCTTGAAAAATGAATATCGAAAGGAATTAGTAGTGAAAATTTTTTTCAGTTGCCGTTATTTATTAACGACTTGTTCAAACGGAAATGAAGGAACTACAAAATCATATAACTTATCTGAACACAGATACCTGTTTATATTCACAAAAATAAAATACAACTAACTTGATAAAATAGAGTAAGTTTACATTGTGTGCAATGACCCCATTGCATCAGTGGGCCTTTGTGACGTCATAAAACCACAAAATCAAGAACAATAAGCAGGTAAGAAAAGTAACAGGTGGAATACTTTTTACCTTTATTTTACAGCAGAACAAAGGTCAGAATATATAACTACTCGTAATTTAACAATTTTAAATTTGATGTTTTCTCCATGTTTATGATTAATTTTCATTGCAACAAACTTTATGTAATTATTTCTCTTAAACCCTTTACTTAAGTTTTGGTAAAGGAAAATTTCCGGTCACGTGATGAGCCGAGCGTAAGTGTTTTTTCCAGCTCCGCTGTAAGTCTCTTAAATTTGTCCTTTTAATCTTCGTGTGAGATCTTTAACTAATTGCTGCATAAGTGAGGGAAGTTGAGGATTGAAAAGTTAGTCATCTTGTTTATCAGAAATCTTGGTTGCCGTCTTTTTCAAGTAAAATATGTAAATGAATAATAAGTAAAGTATTACACCTAAAGAGATACTTGTATACTTGTATTGTATGCGCTAGTTAGTACAAACTACTTTCAAAAAAAAGTCGTAGCCTACAAAGAAAAAAATCAAAAATTTATCATGGCTTCAGCAAGTAAAAATGTATCTATGAAATGTATGAAAATAAGGATTTAAAGAATAGATGAGAAATCGTTTAATTTCAATTCAGTAAAGTTTAAAAAATACTGCGGCATACATCATATATTTACAAGTATTTTGACAGTCTTATATCAAAGATCAGTACCTATCAATGTAACTGTATTTTAAGAATCTCATTTGCTTTGAGCTTAAAATTAATTCCTTCTTATTAGTACTCGTAATAATGTATTGTCTTTCTGTATAAGAATACGATCATGTTGTCATATACTCAAGGATTCTACTGCTATATCAATATTACAGCAATAGGTGTCTTTCAGATCAGAGAATACGAAACTTTAAACATACTGACTTATCATGGACTTCAATACCACTGGTCTCCGTATTTATTTTTGGAGTAAACATGAGGGACATTCCCTACAAACTTGTTAAAATTTCCTTTTATATTTCTATAGGCCTAATTAAATTTCTACTGTAAGTTGATATATGTTAATCTTAATACATCATTCTATTCTTTGTTGCATTTCGCGATTTTCATGGATTTAAACAGGACATTTAATACTTTTTCTTCAAAAGACGATGAAATCCTCTTGATTTTGTATTAAATATAGAAAATGGAATTAATTTGTTTCTGAAGTTTTGATTTATATTGAGTAAGAAATCATATTCGGAGAATAAGGGAGTAATTGTTATAGGATATTCATCAGGGTAATCTTCCAAAGAAATTAAGCCAAGTTTTCAGTTGCCGTTATTTATTAACGACTTGTTCAACTGAAATGAAGGAACTACGAAATCATATAACTTATCTGACACAGATATGCGTTTATATTCAAAAAAATAAAAAATATAATTAATTTGATAAAATAGAGTAAATTTGCATTGTGTCCAATGATCCCTTTGCATCATTTGGCCTTTGTGACGTCATAAAACCACAAAATCAAGAACGATAAGCAGGTAAGAAAAGTACCGGATGGAATACTTTTTATCTTTATTTTACAGCAGAACAAATGTCACTCGTAATTTAACAATTTTTCATATGTAGCTTTGGGTTTAAAAAGTGAAAATATGGTGTTAGGAATCGTGTCCTATGACCTTTAATCTTTAACCTGTATAAATATCTTGCATCAAAAAGATGAAACTGCATGTTAATTGATTAAAATTTGCTAATAATTGATTATGACTGTTTAACAGACACTGAAATTAACAAGATTTTGAATGACAGATTAACAACAAACCACAACAAAGGATAACTTGGTAGAAAATGAAAGGCATCTACAGGAACTGGTTTAGCTACGACATCTTTATCTATAGGTAGTACCATGTCATTTTGGCTAAAAACGGAGATTAGTTATACTAAGACATCTATATCTATATATTTACAATTAAAGCCTTTTTTTAAATTCAGCTTTACCATCTTTAGCAGCAACTTTAAATGGTACAGTGACTTGGCCATAACAGACTGTCCTTTTGGTTGTTTTGTATTTCTTCATTAGCTTTCACTGACATGACCCTACCATGTGATATACATGTAGTTCATCTAGACGCTCGGCTTTCTCTGACTCTGACTGACTCTGCGCCTGGTTTACAGAGAAAGCCGAGCTTCCGGTACATGGACAGTGGAAAATAAAATTTAGAAAAAAGAATAACCACAAGCTGTAAAGTTGGCATGAAATAAGTAACATGCATTTTGAATAAAATAAAATGAAAATAAAGAATTCTTTTTCAATAACTGCTAAAAAAAAATAAGTTTAATATACCTTTGTTAATTACAGTTTTCCACTATTCATTAAATGTCATTTTTTAAAATTGAGAATCTTGAAAATGAAAACTAGCTTATCAGAAAATTATTCCCCCTGTATTAAACAGAATTTCGACCAAATATTTGAAATTTTCACATTATGCCATTTCTACCAATCACAATTGAAAGGAAGTGCAAAGTTCAAAGACTGCAAAATACTTCCACGGAAAACAGATTAAAATCGCGCACTACTTGGAATGGTTTAACTACGAAATTTATATACCATATTATAGTGGCACACTACGGGGGACATTTATGACTTTTTAAAACCCAGTTGTAAGGTAAGAGCTGGGTAGGACTGATCTGGGATCAGTATTAAAGCATCTGTTGGGGTATAGTACTTTACTTATTAATTATTGAGATATTTAATTTGAAAAAGACGTTAATAGTAATCTAACAGCCAAGCTTTATGATAAACGAGAAGACTTACTTTTCAATTCTCAACTTCCCATACCTATGCAGCAATTAGTTATTGTCAAACAAGCTGCTGTAACATGAATATTAACAGTCTCATTTAAAGTCATAAATTCGTGAGTTCTATGGTCGATACAATGGCACTGTCCGAAAATATAATTTATCGCTGTGTCAAGTGCTGACTGATGTTTTCATTTCCTATTGTTAGGCCATTATAGATCATGACTAGGATTGATTGATTGTTTATTGTTTAACGTCCCTCTCGAGCATTTTTCACTCATATAGAGACGTCACCGTATGCCGGTGAAGGGCTTCAAATTTTTACCTTTACTCGGCACTCAGGGCCATTGAGCAGTGAGGGATCTTTATCGTGCCAACGCCTGCCGCTGACACGGGGCCTCGGTTTTTAAGGTCTCATCCAAAGGACCCGCAACTTTCACTTCAAACTGCCGAGCGCATGGCGAAGGAACAGTTGCTACCCATTTTATCAACTGGGTCAGTCGCGGCCGAGATACGAACTCATGACCTCCCGATCACGGAGCGAGCGCTCTACCGACTGAGATACCGTGAACTGTTGATCATGACTAGGAGCACACGGCTGGTGTGACCGGTCGGTAGGGGATGCTCACTCCTACATGGCACTGATCCTACCTCTGTTTTTCTTTTGGAGGTCCATGTTTACTCTGCTCTAATTTTGTAAAAATTAATGGACTTTTGAGCTTGAATATTGTCCGTTATCTCCGTTTTTCATTGTATGTATAAATGTACCCCCTATAACATTTTTGGATATTTTTCCGGATTCATATCTTTAGAATTAATGTATTTCGATGCATTTTGTTACCACAATGCATATATTTGTGTAGATTATATTTAAAAATATATTTTGCAAAGTAAAATTCTTAATAAGTATATTATTTTCCTTTTAAAACACGCTTTTCATATTTATTGTACCATTATTAATGAAAGGCACTCTTAAAAGTATGTTGTATTTAAACAATCATGAAATTGTATTCTTAATTTACATTTATTGATAAATTTAGATTTTTGGCACTTACCGTATACTATAAGATTTATCCTTGTTATTCGTACCGGACTAGTGTTTACTGTACACGTATATTCCCCTCTGTCCTCGTATTTGATTTGCCTGATATGAAGATTCCAGCACCCAGTGTACGTTTGTTCGATTGATATTCTCGGGTCATCCATAATTCGCGTCTGATTAATAGCTATTAAAGTCTTTTTTGGATTTATCCAATATACCTGAAGAAAATACCAATGTAAAAAATTATAGAACGTTAAAAAATAATATTAGTCAACAGAATTTATAAACTTTTGAATAAGTTGATGTCAATTGAGCATGAAAGTTCTTACACATTCTAAATTCTGACACGGGTCACGTTCATTTACTTGATGAAAGTTACTGAAAATTTACATCGTTTAAAGCTACACTATAATATAAAACAAATGTGCAGATAAACTTGTACATGCGATCTGTTTTGGCATTCTGTTGATGTAAAATATACATGTAGTTAAATTTAATGATATTAACATCTCCCTTTTCTCGGAATAATTACACTTAATATCCATTGACTTTGTGAGAGTAAAATAGAATGTCAGAAAAGGGATTAATGGTAAAGAAACAAACATTTATATTTCTTAGTTTTTTAAACTCTGTGAATACTCTGGATGTTCTCGTAAACATCAGTATGGAATTCACTCTCGCAAGCCGTTGTAAAGGGAGGGAAATCAAATTCACAGCTCTGTAAATCTGCGAAAGTAGGGCACGTTATAAGGTGAGCTAACCATGCATCGGACATATACTTTGCTTCGGACTACTTCAAGCAAAAAACTTTCCTTAAAACCTGAGTGTTCTTGTGTTTCAAATGCCTAATGTTAGAAACTTAAGAAGAATACGAATCAAATTTACAACTTAAGAACTTAGAAAAAATCGAAATAGAAATTTTTAAAAGTGAAATAATCGTAGTCACGATTCAAGTACCTGTCCTCCCTGTTTAATGATTAATTTTGATTGCAACCAACTACATGTTTATTACCTCTCCTCAACCCTTTACTTAAGCTTTGGTAAGGTACGAACAATTATTTTTGAAAAGTGGATTTCATTACGACCCATTTCAGACAGATATTATTAGTTCTTAATATACAATAATTACCTTTCAAATATTGATATTTTTATTACACAAGTTGTAAGAAAATTGATATATTTTGCAAGCATCGCACCTTTGTCATCGAAGGTTTATGATTCACACTTCATTTGGCTATTATGCCATTGCGTGATGTTAATTACGATAATTTCAATCAGTTAAAAGTAGTAGTTGGTATTTCTTTAACAGTTAATCACGCGGTATTTTGTATATTTTTTTTCTTTTATATCGGACTGATGCGTTTAATCTAGGATGAGGAGAAGCGACGTGCCTTTGTCAAATAACACTCAATATCCATCTTTTTCGCCCTCCTCTTGATGGCTAACATACAAAGTGGTGGATTGGTAACGGACACAGAGGCCTCCATTGATGAATAAACTTACTCTCTCGATCTCAGAGCTATTTGCACTTTAACTTTTGCAATGTAAAGAAATAAAACTTTATATAAATATCGAAGTTTTCAAGATTGATTTTTTTAGAATCATCGGTTAAAAATTTGTTGCCCGAACAAATATAGTTGTTTTGGAACAAGATTTTTAACCCCAGCGGCTGTATTAGTAGTTTTCATGAAAACATTTACATATTATACATTCTGTATGAAAATCATCTATCCTATCCAGAAGTGAAAAAGAATTAGATAGATTGCATGATCAGTAAGGACTGGTCCCTGTTGACAAAGCAGGTAACAGCATTCTCTTCGTTTGTAAGGCTCATTATATTAATTTATTTTAGAGGAACTTTGATTTCATCTACAGGTGTAATCCGACTTATACTAATAGTTCCCTTTCTAAGGAAGAAATTCTTCAAAATCATATGTCAGTTTAGAATATATATATATAATATCTCAGACAACCAAAATGAATTTCAATTACCATGTCTATATTGGATTCCGAAACTTATAAAAATCCTTACAAACAAATATACATAGTGGGTTACAGTAAATTTTCAACCAAGCCTCTTTCTTTACTCCTCACTAAGATGTTTACTGTATAGTGAAGGAGAAACTTAAGGAGTACTGTGCAACAATATATATTTGAAAAGGGTGTAAATCAGATTTGGAAGCTTAAAAATTCCAAAAACATTCTGAAAATTTGAAATCCCAAGATCTTACCTAAAACAAAAGCTTAAAGTCTTACTGTTCAACTTTATACGCAACCATTCCCCAAGAAAAATTAAAGTGCAGGCTATTTGATATTTTTGACAGATGCTTTTCCAATAAATTTAATTCCCTTGTCATTGGTCATTTGCAAAATTATTTTGTTAAAATTGTTATGATTGTACACAAAAGTACTCTGGAGTTGACAGCAAAAAGATGCTTGAGTTTCTGATTGACAATATTTATTTGGTTTTTTGAGGACAAGGTCTTTAAACAATCTAATGGAATTTCCATGGGTACCAATTGCGCCCCGTTATAAACAGACCTATTTTTTATTTCATATGAAGTAGAATTTGTCCATAATCTTGTAAGTAAAAAAGAAGAAAACACTTGCTGTAGCCTTTAACTCGACATTTAGATACGACTGCGTATTGTAAATTAACAATGATATTTCCATTCTTATGTTGATATGATATCCCGGTGAGCTTGAGATAAATGATTCCACAGCGTCTGACATATCTGTTTCATGTTTGGATATTTTACTTTGAATTGATGTTAATTGCAATCTAATGACCAAACTTTATGATAAGAGAATGTTCACTCCTCCATGGCACCTGATTCTAACTCTGATGGTTTCGAGGTCCGTGTTTGCTCTGCTCCTATTTTGTACTGTTCTGTGGATTTTTGAGTTACTGGTCATAATCTTCATATACGAGGGTTGTCCCAAAAAGTCGTAGACAAGCTTAAAAACTTTTTTAACACGCAACCAATACTAACCAAATTTTGCATAGACATAATTAAATTCAATGTTCATTAAAATTGTGAATTCTTAAATATATATCTTTCATAAAAATTATATTAGGACGATTTATATGCAGGCCGGCATGGTCTGTCGGCGCACGACCAAAATTTGGTATAATTTACGCACATAACTATTACATTTGCTTTTATTTCTTTGGTACTTTTTAAAATATTGAAATGAAATTTAAATCACTGAAATCAGAATCAAAATCTTAATAATATGTCAAAATTTCATATAAATAGCATTAGAAACAGACGACTGGTGGCATGATTTTCAAAGTGTTGTTAGAACTGAGATTGATGAAAGTGACGTCGTCGAACGCTTACCCGGCGCACGGAAATGTAATAAATTGTTTTTGGTATGTTTTATATTCATCAGAGACGGGGAAAAAAAACAGAAAGGACATTACACACTAGATTTTAATAGAAAAGTTGTTTTTAATAGCATGAGATTCAAACATAGTTTTTCCTCTATATCGAAAAAATAGTTATTGCATGTAAAAATAGAGTACTGTTTGTTAAACGCAGACATTTGGGAACGTTCTGGGCCATGAACGTCGTCAGAAAAGGTGTATTCTCTGCTGCCTAAAATATAAGGTGATCTTTTAACTAATTTAATTTTGACTAAAATTTGAATCTGCTTAAGAAAGCGGACAGTAGTGAATTTAAATAAGTCCACTAGTCAAGAGTGGTTTTTCACTATAAAAAATATTTATTTGGATGTTAATAGCTTCATATGAAGCAGAAAAAGGGATCATGACGTTATGAGAGACGTAAATTACGCCTGCTTTCGTGTGCCGATGTACACTTACATGGTTTCTTTATTTTTTCATAGTTTTCTTATTAAATGTGGTATCATCATGAAACTTGAAATGCATGATCATAAAATTTTACTTTTTGCTATGACAAGATAAAAAATTTGATTTAGCAAAGAGAAAATAAACTATGTTCCCTGTCTACGACTTTTTGGGACAACCCTCGTATTTCACTTAGTAGTATGTACTACATGTGAATAATTATTTTGCATGTCATCATGAAATTAAGTTGCATGTCAACATAGATAGGTTGAATGTTGACATAAATAGGTTGCATTTAAGCATTTTGGAAGTCAAGTTTGGGCGAAATTTGATAAATTTTGAAATTTTTTCTAAATTCAAAATTCTTAATTTATAACATTTATATTGCATGTCAATCTTTTGGATTTGTCAATAGAAACATCCATTTTCTAATATAGGAAAATTTAGGGGGGGGGGGATACACAAATCGGATATTTTCTATATGAACGTCTATATTTTATGACTTGGAATAGTTATTACCAGCTGGGGAATTCGTGCATTTTATACTGATGTAAGAGATCTATAGACTTATCCTGTAATGGTGAGTAAAATAAAAAAGTCTGGATTTTTGACCCTCTGATGTGAAATCCATCTGACAAGGATATTTGACGTTTTAACACCTCTGTATGAAGTCACAAATGTTCCTGCTACCCAATCCCTGTTGCATTAACACGGGTTGGTTATCTGAGCAATATGCTTGTCCTCTGGTGAATTCTTAATAGTTTTATTAACAGTTTTCCTTTACCTGCTCACCAGCAGAGGCAATTAACTGTAAAATGTGATACAACTACTTTTAATAAACTGGTTAATTGTTAAAAGAATGCAATGTTTTGCGCATTAAATTAAAGTCGATTTTCACTTTACACGATTTATTAGGTGTAGTTTGATTTGACAAATGTTTTAAAGCCTAATAATTTTCAAAGCCACGATTTCTCCTTTTCTGCTTGACGATTTTATAGCGATGCGACTAATTTCCATTTTATACTCTTCTATTTGGGATATAAATTAAAAAGAAATATTTTCCACATCATAAGAGGCCTGTCACACCGAATTACCTGTATTAGAATCACGAATTACCCGTGATGGAATATTTATTAATGCTTAGCTAGCATAACGAATTACTCTTAAGGTAGGATTCTTCTCTGGTTTCTGACTAGATGAAACATCCAAAGTATATTTGCTTATATTTCTTATATATTTAGGTATAAGGGATTTAAAAGATATTATTTTTCTTTCCTCATCAGAATTGTACAACTTGAAATAGAAATGGTAAACTCCGTTTGAAAACTAGCAGGGACTATATTTTTAGCGGAATTGTAGCGTATGAAAATATCTTCTTTTCTGCTTTCATAAATTATAAAAGTACAATGAATTTAGTTATAATTTTTACACAATCAAAGATTTGAAGAAATTTCAAATGTAAGTTATATTAATAATAGGGAACTAAACTTTCAAAATATATCAAATGAATATGATTTTTCAAACAAACTAGAACTATGTAAGCTTTTAAACGCTTCCAATCAAAGTACAGATTTGAGCCAAAAATCCATAAAAAGTATTTTTTCTCTCTTAGTAAGCGATCAAAAAATTTTGTTTTTGTATCATTTTGTGCATTTATAAAACAACTTTATTATATGTGAAAATAAGAAAAAGTTAAATATAGGAAGCATACGAAAATAACTAATATATCCTAAAAAATTAAGAAAAGCAGAGACAATACGGATTAGCCAATATCCAACTTAGTTAAATTATTTATGTATATTTGGTAATATCATGCTACAGACCGGATATAGTAATATCTTTTTATGCAAAAGGAACAATCTTTAAACTTTTGAAATAGAAGTAGGCATCACATGATTGGCAACAGTATTTATTTATTCATAATGTCAAGGAAAAAGATAATGACCTTGACCTGACCTTGCATCTAATATAAAACGGTCAAATTTAATCTCACTGATACTATCACTTACTGATATTGTCTTCTTTATTCTTGAAAATTTCATTAATTTTTAAATACAAGAAATATGAGAAGAATCCTACCTTAATAAGGATTTAGAGCCTTGATAAAGAGAGAGGGAAAAAAGATACGGGACGAAAAAATAGGGATTCGAAGAAACGCGTGATTAATACTTTCAACCTTAACAAGTTCCTTTAATTCGGTTTCAAAAACAATGTACTGACAGTCTCTACATTATAGTTTCTGCAAAAGTTAAAGTGCTTAGTATAATATCCACAACTTGATCGTGGTGATTGTTAGGCCATTATTACCCGCTGAGTTGTCCACGGATTTTTCCGGTTATTTTTCCGAATATGACAAGGAGTACACAGCTGGCGTGCCCAGTCGGCAGGGGATGTTCACTCTTCCATGACATTCGATCCCACCTCTGACGTTTTGGACGTCCGTGTTCGCTCCGCTCTTATTTTGTAATGTTTAATGGACTTTTAAGCTATAATACTGTTAGTTATTTCTAATTATTCCATGGATAAATTTATCTATTTTTCATTTTTGGTCCTATGTCGAAAAATTTTAGTGTCAAGAGATAAAGTTTACCTGAATCGTTTGTAGGTATTAGAGAGAACAATTAAATTGGTAATACATTGAGGAAAAAAATCAACATCAAGCATAACTTAAGTAAATGTTTAATAAAATCTTTGAAAGGGTGAGAAATTAATGTATTGTCGATATATTTTCCAACACACTTATAAACATTTGTATTAATACAAAGACACGCTTTCAGGTTTATTTTTTTTTAATTATTAGGTGTTGCCATCATAAACTAGAAAATTCACAGAGAGGCAAAATACCAAAAATACATGTATCACTTGTATGTTTACAGAGTATAAAAACTTAAGATATGAGGCAAACCTACTGACCGAAGTCAACGGAGTCCTTCTATTCATTCCTATGTAAAGTTTTGGACACAAATTGTAACCCCACCTTACCACCGGGTCATGATTTGAAAAATATATAAATGTACACAACCCTACAATGTTTCTAAACAAAGAAGACTAATATTTGCTGTTCTTGAAAAGAAAACGTATTTCAATGTAAAATAATTATCTCTTATTGTGGCCCTATTCATACACTGTGGTTATGATTTGAATACTTTTCAGAAAGCATTCACAAAAGTTTACTTTTTTACTTATTTTCAAATTCTTGAGAAAAAGATTTCAAAACTTTTTTCGTATTTCAATGGAAATCTCTGATTCCCTATTGTGACCCTGTCCAGCCTAAAGTTATGATTTGAAAAATCTAGAACCGCGTATATCCCCTTAGAATGCTCTCACAGAAGTCTAACCTTTTTCTGAACCAGTGGTAATTGGGAAGAAAAGTTTATAATGCTTTTCTGATATACTAGTTCATCATTGTATAACGTCCATTCCTTGTCGTGACCCAACCCTAGCCCCATTGAAATCACAGCTCCTAAAGATGCTTCAATATAAGATTATATTATTTTGCTCCAGTGGTTCTTGAGAAGAAGATATTTCTAAATGACTCAATCCTATTTTATTGTTTTTTATTATTCATTCCTGGAAGAGAGCATAGCCCCTCATTTAATTAAGAATTCACAGGAAGTTTTCCGTGAACTTTAGAAACATGACTACTGTAGATGTACTTTTTTCCACGGGGTCATAATTCCGCGGAATCTCAATTACCGTTTAATCCGCGGGTTGAAAATTACGATGATTTCTCAGACTGTCACTGTATGTCTTGCATTTAAATTAAGTTTGCTTGGACAAATTTCCGCGGAAAATGTGTGACCGCTTACATTGCGTAAATTAATACCACGCGGACAAAGTACTTCTACAGTATTTAAAGTTACCAGTGTTCATAGGTACTTGGTAATTTAATTGTTTTTCTCTGCTTTGATTCTTGAAAATTTAAGGGAGTTTAAAAGGTGAATGAGGATTTTGAAAAACACTTCACATATTTTTTTTTCCAACCATGGGGTATCATCTTTTATTCAAAAGGATGTTTAAATATATTCTGTAAGAACGATTATATATTAAAGTCAGGTAATAAATCAATACATAGACTTTAACTTTGGGTTACATCATTGATTGCTTTAAGTATAAAATGAAGGAAATAAATTCCAAAACGAATTTTGTAGGATCATGATAAAAAAATTAAGAATAGTTTTCATTAATTACATTTGTAAGATAATTGTTAGATAAGAATGAAGAAAGAGGATGCATAAATTTCTAGGTGTTTTATCAACATGTGTGTACTTAAAGAACGAACAATACTCTGTCTAATATGTCCATTCAAACAATAAAAACTAAGAGCAAAGCAAACACAGACCTCTTAAACACCAGAGGTGGGATCGGGTGCCATGAAAGAGTGAACATCTACGAGCATCCATGAATAATTTTAGCCTTAAGGTAAGTAATCAAAGCGAACTTACCCGGTATTTATTTCCCTCGTCGTGTGCTTCACATGGTAGAATGGCCAGATCTCCCTCCGTGATCGTTATATTTCTATGGATGTCTGCAAAGAAGTGATTTGGAGACTGATAAAATATATATGTAAGTAAATGATTATGTAAGTAAATGATTAACAAGATTTTTAAAAAATCGAGAAAAAAAATTATGCATTAACGAAGTAACAAAAATTATCAAATATTATACAGTAAACCGCAAATTTTATTTTATCCCTATAGATTTAACAGTGTTACCAATTCTATGAAGCAAAGATTCAAATCACTTTGAGCCAATCACACGCTATAGAATATTCTACATTATCTTAAGGAATTTCCACCCTCACAATTTTATAGGTTCAAAGTATAAAAACTGCATTTATTTTCATTCAATATACTTTAAACTTTCCATTTGTTGCCAAAAATGTATAGGTCACCATATTATTTTAGATGCGAAACATAAATAAACAAATGTGTGTGTCAACATAAAAAAATATACATTTTTTGTAAACAGTATTGAGAAAAATATGTAAAAACTGGTTAAAATGCATAATTCTGATGCTGAGTGTTCCTAAATACTTCCTACTTAAAAGATACTTTTGAATTGTGAATATCAGGTAAACTATTTTACAGTAAAGCAAATGCCTGAATGAAGAGATCTTAGAAGGAGTTATTGCCCTTGTCAACATTTTTTAAAGATTGAATAATTGATTAGATATAGAAAATATGCATTTTTTAAATTCTTTAACTAAACAATATTTATCATTGCACCTATTGTAAAGCATTCTTCCAAGAGATATTTTTCTATAAGGTATGAATTTAAACTAATTACAGTTTTTGCATAAACCTATGACATCATAGGAGGGTGGAATTACCTTAATATGTGTATTGTAGTCTCCAGTACATATTCTAGTACGTATCTTATGAAATATAAACTGACGCAGCAATGTGCATTTAGAACCAATTTTATCAAAATTGTCAGCAATGTCTGAGCCCATGGGCTACAAGGCGTGGTTCCTAATGTTCATCAGAAAATGTTTTTAAAAGATGTTTATAATTTTTTTTAGAAAAAAATTGACCCCCATATAACATGTATTAGAAACGGAAGCAGGCAACCAAGGTGGGTATTACCAAAATAATAGGGATGGGCCGCCTCTACGTGTATTAAAAGGAGAAGAATTAGTATGATGTAGTTCAATCAACAGCAACACAATTTAAATGAATATCCAACAAAATTCACTATCGAATCACTATAAACATAATGCTATATTATAGCCAACACTTGCGAGCGCTAGAAGCTACATATACTTTAGTTAATTTTATCAATTCCATTGCTCGTGTTTGTCGTGTAAAACAAACAAACCAAAAAAAAAAAAAGAAAAAGAAAGAAAGTAAACATCTTACTGAAAATTCAATATTGTAAACATCATTTATGTTTGTTTTGATGTCATTAAAGTTGGAAATGCAGAAACCGGTAAATGTTTTAAGTCATATAGATCTATATATCATCTTCGCTAGCCAAGGGTTTCTGATAAGCTACTCTCCTCATAAACCCTTGGCATACGGTGAAGTAAAAAGACGGGATTGTTTTCCGTCACGTGATCTCGAATCTATCAGGTACGCACAGATTGCGTCATCGACAGAACTATAACACATGTTTAAACAAGAATAGATATGGGTTACCCCATATCCAAAGATATTCGACTGTTAGATTTAATATGTTTAACGTGTTTATAATGACGTTAATAAAAAAAAACTGCACTGTCTAATTATGGAACTGTTGTAAATTTCGTGATTCCATAGCATTACGGTTACCCAGTCTCCTAACAAACAGTACACATAGGCCTACATGTACCTGTGTCCGCAAGACCAACTTTAGCCTTGGTCTACACACGTGCAATGGAGCTGTCACACGCATCCAGCGAGCTCGGAGAAACACGTGTTGTTTTGCCGAGAAGTTACGGTGTCAGACAAAACTTTTCTTTTCTTAATTAGATCATATAAATACGAATTCTGATTAATAAAAATTATACAATCCCTGTTGAACTTTATATAGTTTGTTCTAACATTTGCATCTGCACCAACTTGTGTTTAAAATGGCCGGGTTAGGAAAATCAGGACCGGGTCGGAAAATTCTAAACTGAAAACATGGAAAACCTTTTTGTTTTGAAAATAACTGAAATATACTAATGTATTTGTCGCAGAAATTACTTACATTATTCAAGTTCTATATATAATGGTATCCTGAACTTCAACACGAACCCGAATCTCCAACCCATGCAGTTCTCGTTTTGCCACACATACCCTACAGTTTACAAAGTGTACACACGTCCGCTGACACGAGCAGGCCAGGGATTGAAAATTCCGTCATTTAATAATTAATACACACACAGAATGATTAATTTTTTCTTTAAGAACAAATTGTATGATAATTAACGGACTATAAACATGTACTTAATACAATTGTTGATATAGTATTATCAATTCATCGGTGAAAAGATATGAATCGAAGAATGACCTAATTATTCTCTGTTATCAAACATGTAAAAAAAAAAAAGGCTGAGGAGGGAGCGAGCGTAGGAATATTGATATTTTTTATTTGCATTTCGGGGGGAAAGTGACTTTCTAATGATATTTTGACGTTATTTTTGATTTCTTTAACGTATGACATACACAACTTTACTCTTATCATGAACAATAATGTTGTATCTACTTATCATGATGGAATTATTTTGGTCGGACTAATATGTGTGAGCTGCCGCTGAATACAGTAATATATCTTGCAAAGATAGTATGCATTGATCGAATATATTAAAAAAATTAAATCAAAGTTTTTTCAAGAATAATTAAGAAGCAATAATTGAGTTATGTTTATTTATCATTTATAGTACAAATCTGAAGCTTCAATATAGATTCTTAATCACATAGTTAGAAGATATTGGATGACACCATAGCTATTCATAGAATTGCATGTTATTTACGGATCGTTGTTTACTTGCGTTTTTCATTTCCGAGATCAAAGAGTCAAGAAGTATCCCGAACGCAAATATCGTCATTTAAAAAAAAATAATTGTTGATTGGTCGACCGGGTGTACCGAATCCCAATCAGAACTCGAGAAAAAAAACAACTTCTATCAACACCGTATGCCAAGGGTTCATATATATGAACAAAATCTTTTGATTATTTGATTACTTTAGATAACAACAAGATGTGTTTGTGAAACCCTATGCGCCTGGCGGCAACAAAATTAAAAAAAAAACTATTTTAATATATATGTCACAATCAAGATCACAAGGTCATTGGTGTCATTTAAAAGAACTCGATTAGTGGAGTATGCATACCAAATATGAAGTCTCTATCTTTCATGGTTCAAAAGTTATGGCGAAGGTTTAAGTTTGCAGATAAAAAGCTATTTTTATCATATAGGTCAAGGTCATGAGGTCATTGACCTTGGTGACATTTGAAAGAGCTTAACTAGTGAAGCATGCATACCAAATATGAAGTCTCTACATGTATCTGTTATGGTGCAAAAGTTATGGCGAACCAGTCAACAAACAGACAGATAGACAGGACAAAAACAATATACGCCTCGGATCTATTGATTCGGGCGCGTAAAAATAGGACTTTCAATAACACAATTTAAATCGATTAGGTGTAAAAGAATTTTTTTTAACTCTTTGAATAACCAATTTATTATCCCATTTAACATTAAAATGATGTAAGAATTCATAAACAATTTAACTACAGAAAAGTTGGGTTATTTAACTTCGAAATTGGGGATTTTATATACTTTATATTAACACTCAATCTCGTAATATCATTATTTTTAGCTCATCAGATACGCTATATATAGCTTTCAACCAAATTTTACCTTGTCATATGTTCTACACTATGGCAATCTGACAATTTCAACAACAACAAAATATACTTGGTCTATAATGTTGAAGCTAAACAACAGTTTTTGGAAATCACCTCTCCTTGGACGAGAATTTTCAGTTCCTTTTTTGCCCCATATCTCCCCGCTATTGCAATGGACAGAGAGGAGAAACATACAGAGGAAACTGACAATCTGCAAAGAATAAAAATCAGTGCCAAAAGGCGATAAAACATTATAATTAACGACTTTTCTTTAATTAAAAATTAACTTACCGTATAGAAATGCATGATATTCATATGACGTTCACCAGACCTACGAATCCTACGAATCGGCGGAGAAGTTTTTATATATTTTTTTTAACTGGTTTAATTGGAAATGTCGCATATGGACAAGAGGCTTAAGTATGATAAGTATTTTGTATTTTTTCTACCGGCTTCTCATTACAGCCATTGAAAATTCAATCTCTTCGTTAAGTAACACTCAAACTATAAATCTGCAGTCACTGCAGAAGCAGGAATAAACAATCAACTGTCTGGACCACCACCCCCATCCCACCGCCATGGACTTCTGTACCCCTCCCAATCCGCCCCAAAAGATTTTCCTTTCGGTTCGTAAAAGTTGCCCGATGCATGGTTTTAATTATTTTCATGGCAATAATCATATTTAAATTATAATCTATAACAACTGTGTCATAAAATGATGTTTCACACGGCGGGTGTAACCGGTGGATGGTTGCTTCTCCATGATACCATCTACCTCTGTTAGACGGACCTCATTTTAGAGGTCAGTATTTTCTCTGCTCCCGATCTGAATCGTTTAATGGACTTCTGAGTTTGGATGCTGTTCTTTATCTTCATTCAGTATTATATGTACCAGTTTGATATAAAATGCCTCATGTCAATTATTCAAAAAGCTGATATAAGCTATTTAAATAAAGGACATAAATTCATATCACCTGTTCGATTATGAAAAATATCTAGATAACGAACAGTATTCAAGATCAAAAGTCTATTATAAGAATACAAATCATAACAGACCTCTAAAACATCAGAGGATCAGATGTAATGGAATGAAACATATGGGGATAACGAACAGTATTCAAGATCAAAGGTCCATAAAACAATACAAAATAGGAGCAGAGCAAACACGGACCTCGCAAACAACAGAGGTGGGATCAGGTGCCATGGAGGAGTGAGCATTCCCTGCCGACAGGTCACACCCGGTGTGTGCTCCTTGTCATGATCGGGAAATAAAGGAAAAATCTGTTAGCAATTTAGTATATAAATAATAGACTAACAATAAGTTTGAAAAACAAAGAGTAAGCATGCCCTGCCGACCGGTGACATCCGCCGTATGATCCTTGTCCGAACAAAGGAAAAAATGAGACAATTCAGTGTGTAAATAAAAGCCTAACGTTTAGTATGAAAAAGCCAGTCACCATTTTACTTAATGATAGATTGTATTAGCTGGCAAGGTAATTGTATCGAGAAAAACGTACAAAATTTTTACTTTAAACAGGAATGTTAATATTCTTTTCATCAACAAGTTCATTAAAAACTTGCTTCCTTTTAGGGATTGTTCATACGTAGAACATGCTCTTGGATATCGAATCAACTGAAAGATATAAACCCCATACAGAGTTGATAAAGATATATTGCAGCTTAAATGAGGATCTTAACGATTGGAAAGTTGAAATTATCACGTTTTTCATAAACCTTTGTTTTTAGATTATCATTAACGAATTTAACTAGTAAAATATACAAACAGATGTGTCAAACTCTGAGATATTCTTTTATTTCACGCTAATTGAGATACATTCCGTCGACATATGAGTGGAGGTAACAAAATTCACGTATTCGAATCTATTCGATGATTCGAATTTGTGATATCATCTATTAGAATAAGTGATATCACCTATTCAAAAGCTATTCAAAAGCTGAAAAGGTGATATCATCAGTTCAAATAAGTGATATCACCAGCTGAATTGGTGATATCACCTATTTCATTAGGTGATATCACCTAACGTCAGTAAAGTACTAATTAGTGCACCCTTCTAATTTTAATGACCCCATTTAGCATGTGTTATTTTTATTTAACAGATGAATCATAAAAATTGTCCTTTTCTTTGGCCGAAATTCAAAAAAATGTTAGAAGGAAATCTTATCGTCGTTATCTGTGTACGAGTTATATTTCCTTGACTTAAGACTTCATAACATTGCAAACATTGCGAAAAGTTGCACTCGTCTTTTGTCTTCGATTCTTTAAATGTTGCTTTATTATGTATGTGATTGAGATCAAAACGGATAAAATAATCATGTCTTTGCATTTTTATTAACAAAATAAAATAGAATCTTAAAGAGGAATTTTATCGTTTCATAAAAAAAAATCAGCCCCGGGGGGGGGGGGGGGGGGGGGGTTAGCCTCCTAGTTTTTTGCAAAGATTCACATAAGGTAGGCATTGTAAAAGGGGGCCTCAATATTAATTTTACATTTAAAAATTACTCTTGCATGTCACGATACCAATATTTTCATTTTCTAACTGTGTTGTTTTATTTTTGATATCGCGCATATGACCCTTAAATAATCCATCATATATTATACAGTTATTGCTGTTTTCTGAGGGCAATACGATGACACCTGAGGAGTACAATATTCACTGAGTACGAAGGGCGAATTAAATAACGTACTTCGAAGGTGGCTAACATCTTTTTGACCTAAAAAAAACAGCAATATCTGTTTTATTATAAGATTATATGATAGCAAACTCCTACAAGACTGTTTTTGCTTTAATTGAAAGATTTGACGAGAAATTTCAACAAAACACATTGCTACAGGAAATATGGATCAGGAATAATTCCTGATATTGACATGGAAGGTCACGTGCAGGTCAATGTAACGTAGTATTTTTCTAACATTGTTGGATCTCACCCAATCAGAGAGAGGGAAATTATTCAATCATATAATAAAATAACTTACTTTCCGTTGTTAGTAATAGTTATTGATTACCTGTCTAGTTTTTTTCAATAATATGAACCAGGAATTGGCTTACGTAATAATTAGCATAAACGCTGAAACCATATCATCGCTTATCATCATCGTGAACAAAAAAAAATATTCTTTCAGGTATGTTCATGTGCTTGATCCACTTCTCTCCGGCTCCATTAAAGTCCGTTAAACAATACAAAACAAGAGCAAAAACTGACTTTCAAAACATCAGAGGTGGAATCAGGTGCCATGGAGGAGTGACCATCACCTGCCGACCGGTCAAACCCATCGTGTGCTTCTTGTCATGATCGGGAAATTAAAAAAAATATATCGTCTACTCAGTGTGTAAATAACGGTCTAGCAATTAGTATATATGAAAACAGCAATCAACCTTTGACTTTATGATAAATTGTATTTGCTGACAAGGTCATTGTTTCGACCACAGAACTTATGATGGTCTTAAACGAGACTGCTGATGTTCTTGCGTATAGAGTCAACCGAGAGATATAAACCCCTTATGCAGGTGATGAAGGTATTTTCCTGCATGAGTAAGGGAAATCGACGATTGAAAAGTTAAAGTCATCACATTTATCATAGAGTTTAGTCGCTAGATTACCATTAAAATCTTTTTCAAGTAAAATATCCAAATATGAAACAGCTGTGTCAGACTCTGTGGTATCTTTTATTTCAATCTCAACGGGATATATCGTATCGACAAAAGAATGGAAAAAGCCATTCTTCATTGACAATACGTCGTTGATATATCTAAATGTGGAGTTGAAGGCCAAAGTGTTTTTATTCCTCTCACGTATAAGATTTTAGACAAATTCTGCTTCGTATGAATACAAAAATAGGTTTACTGATAACGGGGCGTAATTGGTACCCATTGGAATTCCAATATCTTGTTGTAAGACATTTTCTCCGAAAAACACATAGATATTGTCGATCAGAAACTCAAGCATCTTTTTGCTGTCAAACCCAGAGTACTTGTATGTACATTCAGAATATTTTTAAATAAAATAATGTTGCAAATGATCAAAGACAAGACATTGATGTGAACAATACTTTTATGTGTGTTTTAAATTTATTTTTATTTTAGAATTCTTTGCAAATATTGTATTTGATTTGTTCCCCAAGAGGAATCGATCGCTTTTAAGAGGACAAGACAATTCCATCTTTTGTTTGAGATAATTGCGACTCTTGTATAAGAAAAATGACATAGGGTCTAATATCAATGTTTAACCGGCGCCAAAGGCTGGGTCTGATCAGAATTCGATGCAGATCTTAGGTTCAGCTCCCAACTAGTGAGGTATCAAGAAAGTTCTAATCTGAAACAACGTTATCATTAACATACACATATAAAATATATTATAGATTCTCCTGTACACTGTTAATATGAAAGAAAAAAACAAACCCAGAGGCACTGTGATCACTGAGCTCACTAAATGATATCCCTGCCTCCCATATGATTATAATGGCAAAGTCCATGCTTGACTGTGGTACACCAGAAATAAATGCCGGCTCAAATCAAAGTACTGAGACAGTACCGAAAGACGGGGTCAAAATAATCATCATGCTAGATTTCACAAATGTGATTTTTTTTTATGAGTTTTAATAACAACTTTATTTTTTCATTAACATACTAAAACCAAAACTATGAATAATATACATTCACCTTTTTTCATTTAATTTGATTTGAAGTAGAAATTTTAAAAAATTTCTCAGTCTGGATACCTTTCTGAACTGCTCCGAATTTCATCTGGTACAAACTAATAATTTTTCCGGAAGTAAACAATGGATGATGCGTACACAGTCATAATAATACGCAGGATAGTACTTTGTCTACTAGTGTTATTTACAGTTAATATTTTCAGTTTTAAATTATCAAAATACTTTATTAGTTGAGTTGGACAAAGGTTCATATCAATTTCTTCAGTTTGATACAAAATGTTTATGTTTTGATCGAAACAATTTCTGCACTCTTCCGTATGCGTAGATTTAATTCATGTGTTATCACCATGGCTTCCGTTTTCTATTTTTAGGCCTCTGAGAGTAAACTAAAAGACGGGGTCACGTGACCCCGTCTAAAAATAATATAGGAGGTGCACACTGGCATTACGTAATAGAGAATTTGTAAAAGTGTCATTATATTTTATTCAGTAGTAAAGGTGGATATAGAGGGTATCCATCTCTTATCCGCTACTCATCTTATACCAATGAAAGACATTTATTGAGACTTTCACAGAATCTTTGTAAAATTGTGCCATTGTGACCATTTATTTTAATTTTTGATCCGACATATATATATTCTGCGGTTTCCCATAGCAAAACATGGACACTGGCATTCTTTCTATAATATTGTAGGGTTTACCCATCTCTTATCCGCAACTCCTTCTAAGCCACTGAATAAAATTTTATTATACTTTTACAGACTCTTTATTAGATAATGCTAATGAGCACCATCTATTTTACTTTTTGAACTGACACTTATATCGGATCCCCCAGAGCACATTATGGGGAGTATCATTTTTATTGAGCATATAATGAATGAATGAATATAATTAATTATATATTGTGACCATATACTGTCACAAGATATGCCAGTGCAAATTATTTAAAGGGACATGGACACAATTATAGCCAAAATTATCAAAGAACGGAGGTGTACAAGGCGAGGACAATTCCCCGGTCTGAGAATTCTAAAAGTTCCTGAGAGGTTATAGTTTTCAAGAATTATATTATTAATATAATCCTTTACACATTTAATTCCATATTTCATTGAATTTTTTATTTATTATTTTTTTGTTTTTCACTCCGGTTTAAAGATATGTGAAAACAAACAAACAAACAAGGCTTCATGCATGCTTCAATTTCTCTCTCTCTCTCTCTCTCTCTCTCTCTCTCTCTCTCTCTCTCTCTCTCTCTCTCTCTCTCTCTCTCTCTCTCTCTCTCTCTCTCTGTCTCCATAGAACAGGTTTTGCTCAAGACCGAAAGCGTTAACCACTACGCTACGAAGAATACGTTTTATAGAAGACTGTCAGTGTTTAAATAAAGGAGTTTGTTGAAGTACACAAATTTTTCAGAAGTGTTCGATTTTCATATAGAATGGGTTCAGATTCCAATTTTTGGAAACATGAAACAGATTTTACACTTACGTTTCCGTCATTTAAGCGTAAATGAAAAAAGGAGACTGGACCCATTCATGTTCAAAATTGCTTTTTATGGCTATAGTAAACCCATTTTCCACTAACTGTCAACTTTGAATAAAATATTATCACATAATAAGTCGTTCAGAAAAATAAAATACTAGATTGTTTTGGAAGATCACATTACTGAAAACTGAATTTTAGAAGAAAAAAAAACATTTACGTAAATTTTGAAAAATTGAGAAATATTTTATCTCAGAGGAAGGGATTATCCACGCCAATTACGTCCTCTTTCTTTATTTTTCCATCTATATCTGTTTACAATACTTAACTAAGGTATTTTTAACGATTAGAATTTTTTTTAAATTTCTGTTGTCGAGGTACAAGACGAACAGTTTTCTTTGTAGCTTTCCGCAGACTCACCAAGAAAAGTCAAGACATCATATATTAAAAAAATCAAATTAAAAAGAAAAACTTCATAGAAATATAATTAAAAAAACCGAAAATTGATCATTAATATTGCTAAATTGTTTTTCATTCTTCTACGTCATAATGAATTTGACTTGATTTGCCCATCATACAAAAAGGGCATTGATAGGGAGGGTTCTTCAGGATGAGGACGCGCGGTTAACTTTATTTATCATCCTTAAGTTAGAAATTTGAGCATTTTATCAATTATTTGATGCACCAGAAATTGTGGTTAAAACGTAACATTGATCATAGAAAGTCCTCGCTGGTGGCCAATTTGGTTATTGTTAGGAACAAATTGTTCTGCAGTGGGGGTAATCAACTGATGAAGGAAGCTATCAAAGACCAGATGGCTAAGACATGGCTGGAGATTTGTTTTCTTTTTGTTGCTTTAACATTAAACACAAAGTTCTCATACAGGAACATTTACTCTTCTTATTAACAAACAAACGTTATATATGTAAATGTACAAAAAAGTTATACACACTCGTAAATGGATTACAAAAGATAATATTAATTGACATTATGAAACGGAAAAATAAACAGAATACCCAATTAATTATAATGCTGCAAGGAATTAAATTTTGACAATGTAATACATAATACATATGACGACGACTTCAGATATGACGTATCAGGCGCCATGTTAGATGACTCCTACGTCAACCTTAAAGGTTTTCTATCATTTCTTACAAATGCTATTTTATTTATATTCAAAATGTATTTGAATATTAATGAATGCTTCAGTACAATACATCCTCCTCTTACACATGTAGTAGATAAAGCGATGCATACTTGGATTTTATTTATGATTACTCTACAATTTCCATCTTCTATATGTAGCATTCATTTCTTCAAATATTTTATGAATGTCATGCAATCAACGCATATAAATTTTGGTATATAATTATTATGTTTTTCTTGTCATTGGGATGGGTTTTGAATAAAGAAATCCATACCAATAGCTTGCCAAAAATGCAAGCCATTCTAACTATAATATAATATAATAGTTGATATCTGGAATACTACTCACATAATGGGATATCGAGCATAATGTATATACATCATAACAGTTAATTGGAATGCATTGCATTAGCAAAAGATAGTCACTTCAAACACACGCCATTATTCACTGACCATGATTCATCAAGATCCACTTGGCTACCCAACAACAGGTGGTTCCGCTTCTTAAACTAAACGTTGTATTCGTTGATTACTTTGTCAGCAGAAAATAAATTCCATTATAGGTCACATACCTCAGTTAATCCATTTCATTTAAATATTTTTTGGCTTTTTACTTTGATTTAATTTTGTTACAAACACCATCTTTATTACGTTACTCTCCACATCGAACACACCCGTGCTAACGAAATGATAATTATCTCTGTCCAGAGAACAGCTTGCGGGATACCTTGACCATTTCTGTCATCTCGTGACCTCAAACCTTCAACATAAAAAGTGTAATACAGAGATGAGTGTGCCATGGCATCCAGTAAAAAGCCTGAATAATCTAACATGCATTTATAAAACTGTACTTCTGTAATAGAATAACAACACACCGGGCTCCTTCTCACATAAACCCAACAACAATGCGATCATATGGGAAAATGTTCCCTTTTTAGCTTGACCTCTTTTTTAGTAATTCTGTATATATTTTCTTTGTAAGCCTGGCTCTTAGGCGTCAGCTTTTATTAGTATACTAATTTGATTTTTTTAAATGAAATGTTTAACTGCTCAACAGTATGAATATTTAATGCATCTGTACAAAGACATACCTTTTTGTCTGCCAATATTACTGAAGTCGAATATTTTTATATCACCGTTACTTTGTTCTCTGACTTGTGACACAGTTTCTGGGTGAGTTCTTTTAGCTGGGTCGGAATATGTGAGCACCTGTGTTGTTGAAGTAAGGCTACTTGATCTAGGTTTTTGGGTCGGGTCCATCAACACTACAAATCAACATTTAGTACAATTAAGTCTGTTTAAAGACGACTTAATCACATTTTTTTATTTTCTCCTACTCTCAAAATACTGTGAATTTTTACAAACAAAATATGTTGATGAACTTATATCTTATGATTATATGACAATCATAAATAATATTTTTGATTTATTGTAGGTAGGAGATCAATTAAAGGCATACCGTCCAGATACATTGATCTTTCGCTTCTTCCATATTTATTGTGCGCTTCACATGTATATTTCCCATAATCCTCCTCACCAATATTTAAAATCCTCAGTGAGAGGGTGACTCTGTCAAATTATACAATTATTACACACTATTACGAGAAAAATCCAATTCTCCAAGCATAGAGCATAAATATTTCAGTAATATTTAATACCTAATGATAAAAAAACAAATTCCAATATTAATACGCTATCAAAACAATGATAACTAGGGCTAATTGTAACGGGAACAGTTACAGATGTTCCCCAAACGCTCCCCAACTCCCTTCTCGTGCCATTTTCTCTCCTGTAAGTTTCATAAAAGAAAGCAAAATCCATGCATTTAAGACGTAAATAAAGTTTTCCCAAAAGTATACCAAGTATTTCAAATTTAAGCAATGCAGGCATGTGATTGCATGAGCGTAATGATGATATCATCTTGTCTACACGTTTTACTCATTGCACGTGCACGCACGTGCATGATGATCATACCTTCTTGTAGGTGTTCATTATATCTGTCTATGTTCTTAATCCCATCCTGTTTGGTTGAAAAACAAGGGAGTTATAGCCATTTAAAGTTTAAGCCAATCAGATTGCAACGCACGTGCATGTGCGTGTTTTCATGACAATTATTATATATCATATTGAAGGACAACTCAAAGTATGCCTTTGTTTTAAATTTCAAAGCATTTTGTAAAAAAACAGAAAAGATATTAAGATTTTTGTTTCAGCCAATCAGATCAAAGCACACGTGCACACACGTGCATGCATGTGAATGGTGACCATACCATCTTGTAGGAGTTCTTTATGTCTATCTATGTTCTAAATCTCATGCTGTTTGATTGAAAACCAAGGGAGTTATAGTCATTTAAAGTTTCAGCCAATCAGATTGCAGCGCACGTGCATGCGCGTGATTTGATGAAAAATTTTGTATATCATATTGTAGTACATCCTAATGCATGTCTATGTTATAAATTTCAAAGCATTTCATCATAAAACAAAAAAGATATTAAGATTTCTGTTTCAGCCAATCAGAGCAAAGCGCACGTGCATGCGCGTGAGTTCATGAAAATTTGACCATGTCATCTTATCTACACATCTCATATATCATTATTTAATGAGTTTCAAAAGATTTTATCAAAAAATATAAAAGTTACAACCATATTAAATATATCAGTCATTTTACTCATTGCACGCGCCCGCACGTGCATGCGAATGCGCGCAAAATGACCTTCGTTCGGCACATCTACACAACATGCCTACTAACCCTAAAAAGGTTTTAACTTAGTTTGGTGAACAGTTTCTGAGAACACTTCCGGACAAAAAAAGTCCGGAGAAGAAATAAGAAGAAAAAAGAATAATAACTAGTGCTAATTGTAACGGGAACCGTTACAGATGTTCCCCAAACGCTCCCCAACTCCATTTTGGTGCCATATTCCCAATAAGCCTTATTAAATAAGACAACATCTGTGTATTTTTGACTTTAACAACGTTTTCCCAGAAAGATACCAGTTATGTTTAAATTTTAACATTGCACGCTGCGCATGTAAATGCACGTGCGTAATGATCATATCATCTTGTCTACACTTTCTATATATATAAATATAATATTATATATTAAAGCATTTAGTCCAAAAGTATTAAAAATCACTATTCAAGTTTATTTTTTATTTCATTCGTTCCAAATGCACGCACGTGCGTTCACGTGCATGATGACCATACTTTCTTGTAGGAGGCCCTTATATCTATCTATGTTCTAAATCCCAACCTGTTTAATTGAAAACCAAGGGAGTTATAACCATTACGAGTTTCAGCCAATCAGATTGCAGCACACATGCATCCGCATGATTTCATGATTTGTTTTCTAAATTATATTGTACGATATCCGAATGCATGACTATGTTTTAAATTTTATAGCATTTCGTCAAAAAACAAAGGAGATATAACCATTTAAAGTTTCAGCCAATCAGATTGCAGCATACGTGCATCCGCGTAATTTCTTGAATTTTTTTGTATATCATAATGCAGGATATCTTAATGCATGACTATGTTTTAAATTTCAAAGCATTTCGTCAAAAAACAAAGGAGATATAGCCATTTAAAGTTTCAGCCAATCAGATTGTTGCACGCGCGCATGCGCATGCTTTCATGAAAATTTTTGTATATCATGCAGTAGATCTTCATAATGGAGGACTATGTTCAAAATATCAAAGGATTTTGTCGAAAAACAAGAAAGATATTGAGACTTTAGTTTCAGCCAATCAGATTGCAGCACAAGTGCATGCGCATGTTTTCATGATTATTCCTATATATCATGCTGTAGATCTTTATAGTGTATGAATATGTTAAAAATTCCAAAGGATTTTGTCGAAAAACAAGAAATATATTGATACTTTCGTTTCAGTCAATCAGAGCAAAGTGCATGCGCATGCGCGTGAGATCTTGCTATTTTGACCATGTCATCATGTCTATACTGCTAATATTTCCTCATATTATAAGTTTCAAAGCATTTCATCAAGAAATAGAAAAGCTGTGGCTATATCCATTATGTTAGTCATTTCACGTGTTGCGCGTGCGCGCTCTTGCAAGCACGTGCGCGAGGAACATGTCATCATACCTATAGAACTAATATATACTTATATTATGAGTTTCAAAGCATTTAGTCAAAAAATAGAAAAGTTACGGCTATATCTATTATATTGGTCATTTCACGTGTTGCACGTGCACGCTCTTGCAAGCACGTGCGCGGAAAATGACCTTGATTCCGCAAATCTACATAACATGTCTACTAACCCTAAAAAGGTTTTACTTACTTCGGGTGAACAGTTTACAAGATTACTCGCGGACAAAAAAGTACCCAGGAAGAAGAAGAAAAATAATAATAATAAAAAACAGAGTAAAAACAATATGTTCCCCAACTTCGTTTGGGGAACATAATTACT